>JAAEAF010002110.1:0-182749 GCA_011037195.1 Triatoma infestans | reverse complement strand
CACTAAATGTCATTCCTGAACACCAATTCGGTTTTCGGAGTTGCCACTCGACTGTTCATCAAATGCATCGCGTTCTAGATACAATCGCTACCTCTCTGGAACTGAAGCAGTATTGTCCAGGAGTTTTCTTGGACATATCTCAAGCTTTTGACCGAGTAAGGCATATCGGATTACTTTACAAGCTCAAGGACATCCTATCTCCTACTTATTATCTGATACTTAAATCTTATCTCACTGATCGTTTCTTCCAAGCCATTCAAAGTTCATCATCATCTGTTATTTATCCAGTTCTAGCAGGAGTTCCTCAAGGGAGCATTCTTTCACCTCTACTATATACTATCTTTACAGCTGACTTACCAACTCATCCAGATAGCGCGCTGGACTAGTAACGCGGAGATCACGGGTTCGAATCCAGCCGTGCTACCCTTAGATTTTCTCTTCCTAGGAGCTACTACAGCTCACTGTCCCGTGATGGACAGTGTTGTCTGTAACGGGAGAACACGTCCGGAGGCCGGCAGTGCACTGAGAAGGCTCCGGGCGCCAATGCCCACAGATGTTGAGACCCCCCCCCCCGCCTTAAATAAATTAAAAAAAAAAAAAAAAAAAAATTACTTTTACATTTGCCGACGATACTGCAATTCTTTCTCCTCATGTGGATCCTGTCATGGCAACTCGTGCCCTACAATCTCATCTTCATATTCTTGAGCCTTGGCTCCGGTAGTGGAGGATCAAAGCAAACGAACTTAAATCCAAACTCATAGTATTCACCTTAAACAAAAAACTCTTCCTCCTCTTTACTTTAACAATATTATCCTTCCCATTACGAACCAAGTACGATATCTAGGATTATTTCTTGATAAACGACTAACATGGAACCCTCATACCAGACTGAAACGAATTGACTGCAACTTAAGATATAAAATGCTAAAACGACTACTTGACAAACGTTCAAAACTGACTTTAAGGAACAAAATATATACTGCTATATATTGCTCTTCTAGCCCCCATTTGGACATACGGCATAGAACTCTATGGCACTGCAAAACAATCCAACCTTAACCGACTTCAAACTCCATAATCTAAGATCCTAAGAACAGTAGTTGATGCTCCCTTCTACGTCTCCAACCACACAATCCACTCCGACCTTAACACTCCATTCATCTCAGAGCTAGCCCAATTTCGTTACACAAAATTTCACTCCAAACTAAATTGTCACCATAATCCTCTGATCCAGAATATGTCAACCAGAACTCTGCCCAAAAATCCTTGTCGGAGGCTGAAGCGGCGGTGGCCACGCGACCATCTTAACGTATAACGTCGCCCTTCTAGGGTAGCTGCTGTGTAAGCTTGCCATAGTTGCAAACTAACGGCTTCCATCACTGGATGGTCGTCGTTCATGTCTCTCAAGTAACATGTACATATATATATATATATAACATGTACATACAAAATATATATATATATATATGTACACAAATTACGCACTCATCACTTTTGCTTGTTGTACATTGTATACAGTTGCAAAATAAATTAAAAATTAATAAATTAAAAAAAAAAATGTTAATTAATGTTTATGTTTATTACACAAATGCTAACTCTGAGGCTGCGAAATTGCCGGGCTTTTATACAGTTTTTTGATTGCCTTAAGATGCTGCCAAACTAATCCCGTTCAGTGAAGAAGTGGGCGTAGCAAAGAGGGTGAGGTAGAACTCGTTAAAGATACACGGAGCGTCATCACTAGCGTTGATATCGGCAACATAAAGAGTCCAGCGCTTATTTACCCACTCTGGTGAATTTCTTCAACGGAGGATTGTTTATTCCATTATACAGAACATTTTTTTTTCATATTCACTGAATATCAAAATATGTATTTCAGATGGAAACTGAATTTCGCAATACTTCCTCAAAGAAAAAAAAAATTATAATCTCCTTTCTTCACCAAAGTCTTAGAGAATCGAAAATGTTTATTCCAGTCTAGGTTTTCCATTACATATTTGTCCATATTTCTATAAATAATATTAAAGTCCTACATAATTTTTAAGGAAAAAAAAACTTCAATCATGAGGATTTGACTAAATTAAACTGAGGATGCAGTAAATTGGGTTACGCTGATTGTTTTGTAAAGTATCATTGAGAGGGGAACCTTTGTTGCGCCATTAAGGAACAATGATTTATTCCATTGGTTGTTGGCGCTTCAACCTAGGTCCTCCAAACAAAAGATAATATGTACGCTGTAAAATTTAATATAAATAGTAAGATAAAGGAAAACAAAATTTAAGGATAATACATTTTATTAAAAAGAAAAAGAAAATCTGATTATTTTTAAATAACATTTACGCTTCCCTTGTACTAATCCCTTTGCTTTCTGCCAACACAACACACATGGTTGTTTATATTTCTTATTTTTGCTAGTTTTATGGTTATTCCAAACATTATTACTAATCCCTTCCTAACATATCCATGACGTCAATTACCCCCACTGCATCCATCTTTCCATAGTTCACAACTTTTTCGTTTTTCTAACTTCACTTGCTTTCTTCTCTTCTTACCAGCATATAGTGAGTTTTTGCGTCTCATTCTTTTGCTGCTAACAATGCGTAATAACGCGTCATTTTGGCTTCATCACCACACCTGCGGTTTTTTCCGAATGTTAAACATTTTTCTATAATTATTTTGAATACAAACGATTTCTTGCTGCTTCCACTTCCTCTTCAACATATGAGCCAAACAGATCTACATCGTCATCAGCAGCCTATTAGAAATAGGTGGATCACTGTTTGTACTCGTACCAAAGATGCAGCATATTTTGTTTTGCCCAGAAAGCTTACTTCTAATAGTTTCGGAGAAACGTTTAATGTGACTGTCATCTTTTGGTGCTCGGTGTTCATCAGTTGGAACCTTGGTAAATGATACTACAATATCCGTCTGACTGGTAACTTACCCATCAACATACTTCGATCAAACTCTTTGGCACTTTTTTCACTTTTAAGGTTCACTAATTGTCATCTTGAGTATTATAAAGGTGAAAAAATGAGGAAAACCCTTAAGCTTTGACTACCAGTGGTCGATAAGAAGAAGATAAAGAGAAAAAGGTGTCAAAGAGTTTGATAAGTCTCCAAAAACATAGAATTTTAAACTTTCAATTATTAACGTAATGATTGTCTGAATGTGTTTTAATTAATTTAAATGTCTTTGAAATAGGTTTCGATCAAATTGAACGCATTAGGCGTGAATCGGGTGAGTTTTTATTTCAATAATTTTCTTTTAATATTTTGTAGTGTGATTGACTATATCGATTTGGTTTATATAAATATTGATTCCTATTTTAGAAGACTTCTAACCTTTTTGTAACAGTTATATTGAGCGACATTATTTCGCACTGTTTATAATAGCTTTATGTGATTAATAAAATAAAGATTGTTTATCTTCATTTAGTTTATTTCACTAAAGTCAGGACTGGCGCGATACCACCATTTCACAGTATTGAATTAATTTAATGAAAATAATGACCATTTATACAGATTTTCCATTATAGAAATGCCCATATTTCTATAAATGTTTAGACTTTAAAAACTTTCACCCAATCCTAGTTTCAGAATTATCCTGGATCATCTATAGACATCTCCTGTAATACCCCTCTATAGTGAGGGGCAGAGAAATATTGATTCTTCTTATTCATTTAGAGATAAACCTAACGCCTTAGGTCCCCCTCACCTAGAAATCAATGTTACCCGGAAAACATATTTAAAATAAAAGGTTATATTTATGCAGTTTGACATACCATGTTTAAAGAAAATCGATGTAGTCAATTTCGAGAAATTACAAACAAAAAATTTTGAAACCTCTTGTGTAAAGTTGCATATTTGTTTGGATTTTCTTCGCATTTGAAATGGTAAAAAATGCTTTTTAAATAACTTAATTTACGGAGATTTTACTGAAGTAATGCTTTAGAAGAAAGCATCGTTCTAACAACTTCCTCTGGACTCAAAAAACAACTTCCTGAAGAAAATTATTCAATAAAAATGATAGGCATGATAGGTTTTCCAAATAATATGCCAAGTTTAAAGAAAATTCTTGCAGCCATTTTTTTTTTTAAATTGCGAAATAACTGAAACAAAAAAAATTATTTAGTAAAGTCACAATTCCTATTGATCGCATTTTGATCGATTTCTTCCTTTTAGAAGCATGGCTGTTATATAAATGGATATATAGTTTGAACTTCTTGCGATTTTTGAGATATTGTGTCCATATACCACACGCACACACTCATTCATATAAGTACTTACACTCCACTCACATTTACAGACCATTCGATACAAAAAAAAATTTTCGTAAACAAAACATACATTTCCGGTGAAAAATCAATTTTGAAAAATTTCACACGATCCCAATACTTCCTGTTACTGATGTAAGAGGGAGTAAAAAATATATCATTAAGGTATGGCTTTTAATTGCTAAGTATAATTACTAAGATTGTATTTTGGAAATATTTAATTTTCATTTTTATTCGCCCACTTTTATTATATAATTAATAAATAAATTTTAAAATGTTAATAATGAAATATAAAATGTTTTAAAATGTTGCATGGATAGAAGCAGCCCATTTAGATAATAATTATGGACCACATTCACTTGACAACAAAATGAATCGTTCTGTATCGATTTCACCAACTGGTGCGTATCGAAATATCTTTTGATTGTTTATAAATAAAAATTGTGCTAAAATAAATGATTGATTTATCAGTTATAATGCTAAAATAAATAAAAAATTATTTCAAATTCCAGATCCATCAATTCGTCCAAGAGGTCCATTAGTTGTTAATAAAGTATCACCAACAAGTGTTAAATTAATCTGGGGGAATCCTAGCCGTGAAGGATTATTAAAAATAGAAGAATTTATTGTGGAAAAGAATGATATAGATCAACGTAAATGGGTAATAGTAGATACAGTTCCGGCTAATGCAGAATTAATGGAAGCGATCGTTCATGGATTAGTACCAGGAAAGAAATATCTGTTCAGTGTTGCAGCGTCTACTGCTTTGGGTGTAACAGAACCTCTTGTCACAGAGAATCCTATAGACATTGCAGAATTAGAAAATGGTGAGTTGAAATGAAAGGCACAGGTAATATGTTAATGAAATTGCATTTTTCCGACATATGTATGGGTATTACCCACATATTTGCATTTTATTTATTGCAAAACATTTTAATTTACGATTTGTGACTTGAGTCAATTTCATTATAAACTCACATTTGCTCATCGTGCAGTAGGTTTCTTTATGCTAACTTTTGACTTGGCTATCAGACCAACACTGGCAAAAATCGGAGTGGATACTTTTAAAACAAAGTAGTAGGGAACCTAATTTTTCCCTCCCAGCTTGTGATTGATGTTGCTCACCCTTCCCACATGCCAAAATTGCAACATTGTTTTGTTCTGAATAACCGGCATTTTTTCCTCTTTTTCTCTAGTTTCTCTGAGCAACGGCCGTCTCTACGGACTCCCATCATCTCTATTTGTGCGGAGTTTTCATTTTTTCTCAATTTCTAATATGAAAATAAGGCTGCAACTAACAACAAGGCTAAACTTAGACCTCATCATCCAGCAGCTGAATGATAGGCATGAAAGGGAAAATTAGATTCCGCCCACTTTCTACAACCACTTACTTGCAAGATGGAGAAGGAAGTTAGCCCTTTCTACTCCTTAGTTTTACAACAATTAAGCAGTAGAAAGGGCTATTTTTCTTCTACAACATCCACCCTAATTCTTGCCAGTGTTGGTTGTTCTGAATTTAGGTGATATGTATTAATTGAATAATAAGATTGAAAAGTTTTATATCACTTCTAAATTTGAAATTAGAAACATTCCCCTAATGTCATACAGAAACACATTTGATAAAATTGGCGCCATTACAATCTTGGGGCTCACTCTCTCTCGTTCTACTGCCATACTTATTACCAACGCCAGCTGGCCCAGTAAACAAGTCAACACTGGAGACTGCCATATGGGCGAAACGTTGGTTTATAGCACAGCGTAGACTTGGGATGTCTCAATCCCAAGAGCAAAATGTTTTGCGTGACAATGGCCAAGGAAATCAGAAAGATCAATAATTTATTTACTGTTCATTTTTTAATATTTCTGATCCTGGTGGCGTTATTGACAAAAACATGCTGTTCACTTTTGACGAACATGGCATATAAATGTTTATAAAATGCATAAAAATCTGGTAAGAAACACTCATACGACTTTCTGTAGCTACGTACAATTATAATTAACTTAAATTTTCTGTTAAGAAAATTTGTTGAGGATCGGTCAAGAAAAAACATTCAGTTATGCCAACGTTTCGACAGAGTTTCCTGTCTTTATGAAGGCTTTTATATATAGAAAGTCGTGAAGGCTAGACTGACTAGAAATCATAAGAGGGAACGCTTAATTTAGTCCAATAAGAAAATTCAAAAAAAGTTCCTGTTTTTAACATGCCGGAAGTTTAGTCAAAGGTAACTATGGTTCCTCCAGAATCCCCTAATATCTATTTTACTTTTCACAACAGTTTCACTGGATTGACAACCACTCTGGTGGCATTTCTGGCTTCCTAGAAACGGATAAAAAACAAAGAGGATACGGAAATGTGTACACATCCATTTATTTATTTATTTATTCACAATTGATCTTAAATTTATTGATAAACAAGATTTGTTTGTTTATTACAGGCAGGACATCCAGGAGAGAGCCAGGTAAAATAATGCATTTGTTTTAATTAGTAATATTGAAATTTATATATAAAAGAAAAATTAAGGTAAACCCTCGCATAACTTCCTCTTACTACTGATTCTTATAGTACTTAATGTATATATATATACAGATACATAGTAAAATTTCCTAATATGCTTGATCATCTGTCAGTGTTTAGTCAAAGGTAACTTGATTCCTCCAGTATCCTCTAATATCTGTTTTACTTTTCGCGACAGTTTACTTTCACTGGATTGACAACCACTTTTTTCAGTTGACGTTTCTGGCTTCCTAGAAACGATAAAAAATAAAGAGGATTCGGAAATGTGTACACATCCATCTATTTTTACTTTCTCTTACTCCTAGTAACAGGAAGTATTGTAATCGTGTCAAATTTTTGAAATCGAGTTTTACCGGAAATATCCGTTTTGAGGTCCCCTGAGTCCAAAAAAGTGGTTTTTAGCAAATGGTCTCTGTGTGTGTGTGTGTCACACAAGATTTTTTTTTTTTCATAATCGATCTTAAATTTATTGATAAACAAGATTTGTTTGTTTATTACAGGAAGGACATCCAAGAGAGTGTCAGGTAAATAAATATTAAAATGCACTCGTTTTAATTAGTAATACTGAAATTTATATATAAAAGAAAAATTAATGTAATTACTCACACGACTTTCTCTTCCTCTCACTACTGATTCTCATAGTACTTAATGTAGTGTAGTTCATAGTATGAAATTAGAAATTTTTACTAAAGTTCTAGTTTCGAAAACTAATCACCTGTACTAGGGTGGCATTTCTAGAAGGATACCTAAAATCTCCCCAAAACCGCCTTCAATTTTTCCATCTTCATAAATTCCAAAACTGTCAACAACCTAGATCATCTACCTCGTCCCTATAATGAGATGTAGAATAATAGCAGGTACAAGCGCTTTGAAAAAAGCATTTTATAAATAAATAATTATTAATCATGATTTTTGTCTCTCTCTCTCTCAGTGGTAACACCGACCGCAAGAAGTCCAAGTGTTTCAAAACCAAATACTTTAATTGCCTTCCAACATACACCAACATCTGCATATTTAAAATGGGATAAATCTGCGCTATCTGTGGAAAAGTATGTGGTGGCTAAAAAATCTCTCAGCCACAAGGATTGGGAAATTGTGGGAAATGTACGTGGCAGTATGGAACATCCAGAATTTATTGTTTCCAACCTGAAACCTAGAAGATTATATAGTTTCCGTGTAGATACTCAAGGAGTATTGCCGCCATTGGTCACTGAAAGACCGTTTATTTTAACAGGTGATTTTTTTTCCATCCCCCCCCAATGTTTAGCGAATATTTCAAAATGCTCGTGAAAAATGCCAAATAATTTATTTTTATTTTTAGAAACAGGAGGGAAGTTCATATGTCCTTGCAATAACAGTGAGTATTTATTTGATATTTTCTTAGCGTACTTGTAGGTATATAAGAAGTGGTTACATAGCTAGAAGATCTATTTGTATTGTGGCTCCCAATGCTTTGACTCCCAACAACAAACAAAAATCTAGTGTGAAAAACCCTTAACACACCCTTGAACTTCATCTTCACAACCACCTAAAAACAATTTATTTTGAAAAATATTTCGAATAAAGTGATACATTTGTATCTTTTTAGTTAGCTGACAAGTTAAAAAAAAATTAAAGAAACTTCAAAAAAATGCAGTGAACGAAAGACACCCATGCCGCGGCGGCGAACGTACGCCAATAAGAAAATAAAATAAATAAAAAAAGAGAACAAAAAAAATGAAATAAATAAAATAATGCAAATGAAAAAAGGTAAAACTTATACCTTGTGATAGCGGTGAGTGAAGTTTGTATATAGCGAAGGTAAAGGCGATAAGTGAATGATGAAGGGAGATGATGCGTGGGTGGGTGTGTGTATGTGTGTGTGTGTGTGTGGTGTGTAGGAGTAGGAGTACAAGGGCGTAGTGGTGGCGAGGAATTCAGGATGCGGATAGATGACGTAGCGTCGGGGTGGCAGCTCCAGCGACGAGATGTAAAACTTATACCTTGTGATAGCGGTGAGTGAAGTTTGTATATAGCGAAGGTAAAGGCGATAAGTGAATGATGAAGGGAGATGATGCGTGGGTGGGTGTGTGTATGTGTGTGTGTGTGTGTGGTGTGTAGGAGTAGGAGTACAAGGGCGTAGTGGTGGCGAGGAATTCAGGATGCGGATAGATGACGTAGCGTCGGGGTGGCAGCTCCAGCGACGAGATGTAGGCGCGTCGAGGAATCCACTTGCTGCTGGAGGCGCGGAGATGTGATCTTTCGTAGTTATCACAATTAGTGTGAAAGGTCACAGGCGCAAACACTTAAGGGCGAAATAGGCGCGTAGAAAGTTTGTAGAAACAAGGCGATACCTATACATACCTATGGAAGAACTTCGGCTATTTCCCTTGAAGATTATTGGTCGGATTTGTACGGGCTGAGGTGAATCGAAGTTGATGGGTTAGTCCTGGGTCTGAATTTTTGTTCTAGACCCGGTTTGTTGTTGTTTTTCTTGGGAGAAGCAGTATGGGCCCAGTGGAGCTTTAGATAGACTCATAATTGAATTAGTAAAACCATATATTGAATTGAAGTATATAGAAGATTATATAGGAATATAAATATAGAAGCATGTTGACACGGAGCATTGTCGTGATGCAACACCCACTTGTTTTTGATGTTTGGTCTCACACGCATGACTCTTTTTCGAAGTCTCTCAAGAACTTCTCGGTAAAAATGTTGGTTTACCATTTGGCATTGAGGCACAAATTCCTTGGCTATCAAAAAAGCAAATCAGCATGCATTTGATTTTTGACTTGCTCATTCTTGCTTTTTTGGCCTTGGAGAGGTTGAAGTGTGCCACTGCATGCTCTGACGCTTAGTTTCTGGGTCATACTCAACACCCAAGACTCGTCTCCTGTAATAAACACGTTCCAAAAAATTGGGATCGTTTTCAATTGCTCCCAAAAAGTCAAGGCTTTTTTCCTTTCTGATGTCTTTTTGCTCTTGTGAAAGATTTTTCGGAATCATTTTTGCACAAATTTTTCTCATCCCCAATTCATTAGTCAAAATTTGATCAACGGTTGTGTGAGTCAAATCCAACTCTTCGCCGATCATTCGGACTGTCAAACGACGATCTGAACGCACGAGATCGCGGATTCTGCCAACATTTTCGTCGGTTCTTGAAGATGAAGGCCTTCCGCTGCGAGGCTCGTCTTCAATTGATTCCTTTCCTTCTGCAAACGACTTAAGCCACCTAAAAACCTGTGCTCTCAACAAAACATTGTCTCCATAGGCCTGGCACAGTTTTTCAAACGTTTCCGTTGCACTGTGCCCAAGTTTGAAGCAAAACCTGATAGCACCAGAACGTTGCTCGTAATTGATGTCACTCATTTTTAAAACGCACTGAAAAAATAACCTTGCTCACAAAAAAAGTCACTACGGACAGTGCAACAACTCTAGCATTTTCAAATTTGCACTGGACGTGTATCAGATGTTTAGTTGCCCTACCACGCATGCGCCGCGTCTCCAGTGTTGCCAGATCGAACACTAGAAAATCAGTCTTAATTTACACACCTCATATATAGTATATTATTAGTATTGTATATTATGTACATTGTAGTATATTATATAATATAAAATTATATAGAATTGAAGTTTATTCAGAGAGGCAATAAAACCAAATCCAGTGCGACCTGGAAGATCTGCTGTGGTTCTCTTAGGTGATGATAGTGTTTGTTTACAGAAAATGGTCGTCTGTAAAGTATACAATGTGTAAAGGGTAGTGAGATAAAGTTCGTCTGTGGATAAATGCTAAACACTCATCCAATGTATACCCATTTCCACAGACCCTAAATTCAAAAATTGTCACATTTGCTTTTTGTTTTTTTCTTAACATATGTTAAAATTTATAAGTTCTGTTACTAAGATACTATTCATCAGATAAGACATGTAAATTTTCAAGTAAAATTTCATTAAAACAATAAAAACTAAAATATTTTATTTTTTGGTCTTTTCACAGGACAAGATTACTGTAAATGTGATGGCAAAGGTTAGTTAATTTTAGAACATTTATGATCAAGAATGGCTGCCATCCTTTCTAACATTTCCTTATACTATTTTTTGAAGGCCTTATTTTCTTTTACTTGTATTTCATTCGTATTAAAATAATAATATGGTTTGCTGATTATTGGACCAATTTGTTTTGATGTATTATTTTTGAGTTCATTTTTTTTGGAGGGAATATAGTCTATGAAATTAACTTCTTTCTAGGTCAATACTTGTATCGTGATGTAATGTATTCACTTCTTCAAGGCTTAGGATTCTCTATTGTACCTTTAAGTGAGCCTTTCCTGTTACAAGTTACCTGTGAGAAAGTTACACGCCCCAGTCACGGTCTCATGTGAACTATCATCGAAATATTTCCCTCGTAAAAAAGTTTATTTCTTAGACCTCATTTCCCCCCTCCAAACGAAGCTCAACAGCAATACTTTAATAATATGCTTCGTGCAAAAACTAAGTTCTTAGGGTTGAGGCAGTGTCATCTCGATTGGTATAAACTAGACTAGATTAGATTCTTTGGGGGGGGATTGGCTCTTCAGCCTGCGCCACCGCGACCCTCGTGGGTCTATTGTGGCACCCCCTAAGTTGGAGACCCTGCCCCCATCCAGTCCTTCATCGTATTGTGAACTCTGGGGAGGTCTCCCCAGGTGGTCAGTTAGAGCACCCTCTCGAGTCCTATCTGCCCTAATAAACTTAGTAGACCCGTGAGGGGGCCCTGGCTAAGGCCTGTAGGCACCAGCTTTTCTTCTCCGAAGAGGCGGTACCTCACCCATACTAGCCCCTTGCACTGGCGTAGCACGTGCAGTGCTGTTTCCTCTTCTTCCTGACAAAACCTACACAGTCTATCCGTTGCCAGGCCCATGTGATGCTTGTGCTTATTAGTTCTGCAATGGCCAGTGAGAATGCCAACTGCTATCCCAGCCACCCGGCCTAATTGGAGTAGTTCTGCAGTTAGCCTGTGCGAATAGCTATATATAAACGTTTTCGCCTGCCTCTGGCCTGGGGTTTTAACCCACCCATTCCCTTGATCGGTCGTGCACCCATGTCCTGATGGATGCACTTCTGAGGCATCTAGAGACACCACAGAACCCTATAAGTGTTCCATGGAACCCTCCCGGATCAAACATCTTACCTCGGTGACCCGAATGTCTAGGTACCCAAACCAGGAAGACCTTATTATGGCTACTAATATCCCTAAGTTGGATAAGGCAATCCCACACCAGCCTTGAGCTGATCTCTCACGAGCCAAGTGCACGCAGGGCAGCCTGGATATCCGAATAAATGACGATTCTAGAATTCGCTTTCCGCATCTTCTTATTTCGGCGGCGCAGGTAAGAATTGCGACTAGCTCCGCCAGAAAGACCGTAGCTAGCCCTCCCAGGCTCATCGAGATATTACATCTCGGATGAGCCCGTACACGCCGGCTCCCACTCATTCTTCCACCTTAGACCCATGCGTGTACCACATAGATTCGCCTGAAATCGGCAGCCCGTTCTTCCATGCTCGTCTGTCTAATATCAAGACTTTGAAGGGTTTTTGGAAATCGCATCTAGGAGTCATTACATCCGACGACAGACCTAGAATGGGGTCTGCCTCCAACTCCCCGCATAGTTTCTGGTATATCCCGCTATCCCTGGGATGAATGGCAGCTTGTCCCTGTTGCATTCGAGCCACGACTGCTCTTGCAACGCCTTGGACGTAATGTGGAGTGTGGAAGGTTTAAAAGAACCTCCAAGGCGGCAGTGGGGGTAGTGACCATGGCGCCCGTCGTGCTCAGGCAAGCCAGTCTTTGAACACTTCCAAGCGCCGCAACCCCCACCCCCACCTGCAAGGTCTTTGTCTACCACACCACCGCCCTGTGGGTTACCATTGGTTCTACCACGCTGGTATAAATCCACAGGGTCATCTTCGAGCTTAATCCCCAACTTTTACCACACAGCCTCCAGAACCTACCCATGGCAATTTTGGCTTGTTGTGTGGCAATATTTATGTGGGAATTCCGTGTCAGCCTTCGGTCAAACATGACTCCCAAATTTTTGGCCTCCATGGCAAAGGGGATCGTGTTGCTGCAAGCCTTGTAGGTTTCTTTTCCCGGTAAATAGAGAAATCCTCCTCCTCACACATTGATATGTTGAGCCCCTCTGCGTGCGCTCCGACACAGTTGCCGCGAATCGGCCCCTCACTGCGATTGCCAGATCATTCGCAAATCCTAGGCAATGGAAGCTTTCCGCAGTTAGTTTGGCCAGGATGTCGTCAACTAATAACGTCCACAACAATGGCGACAAAACGCCTCCCTGAGGACAGCTTCTACTCACTCTGGCCACCAGAAATGAATTATCTATGATGGCTATAGACTAGTCTTTATCCACTGACCAATCGTTGGAGGTGTACCCCTTCTCATCAGTGCACACGTTATTAAAGTCCCCCTCGATATCTAAAAAAGTGGCTACCGCGATTTTCTTATCGTCAAGCGACTTTTGAAGTAGCCTGTTTAGGTCATCCAACGCCAAGTCTACGGATTTCCCTGCCAGATAGGCATATTGACGACTAGTGAAAGGATTCCTCCTCAAAATCTCGTCCCTTATAAACCTGTCAATCATCCTCTCCATCGTCTTCAGCAGGAATGCGGACAGGCTTATTGGTCTAAACGACTTTGGCGATCGGACTACTGTCCTCCCTATTTATTACAGGAACACGACCTTCACCTTTTGTCATTCCTTCTGAATGAATTCCCAAGCCAAACAGCCTCTGAAGATCCTACATAGATGTGGTATCAACACCTCTATCGCCTTCTGTAAGAAGATTGGGTAAATTCCGTCCACTCCTGGTGCTTTGTAGGGCTTGAACTTTCCAATCGCTCATCTTAGCCTATTCGGCTGTATGACGT
This sequence comes from Triatoma infestans, assembly GCA_011037195.1. Lineage (NCBI taxonomy): Eukaryota > Metazoa > Arthropoda > Insecta > Hemiptera > Reduviidae > Triatoma > Triatoma infestans. Next base: position 169,054 of record JAAEAF010002110.1, on the reverse strand, counting down.
GATTCGTGAGTTTCCAGTCCGCCCGACCAGGCCTTCTCAGCCCCTCAACCTCGAGAGGGGCCTCTCGTTAGGAGGGCCCTGGAAAATGTGTGCTCTTAAGCAATTCCAACGACTCCTCTACCGAGTTAGTGTAGGTTCCGTTATCTCTCTTCAGGAACCCTACCTGTCCGCAGTACCTTCTCTTGCTAGGATTCTGTGAATTCTCGCGCACTCCGAAGTGTCCGCCACGTCTCACAGAATCTCCGCCAAGCTTTGCGCTTGGCCTTCGTTATTTCCATGTTGTACTGCGTCAGTTCGCTTTTATACGTTGCCCAACCTTGGCTGGTCTTAACTTTATTAAACAGCCTTCTCACCTCTCGTCTTCTTCTCTCCAGGTGATCGCTCCATCAGACTCTTCGACCTTTGAGGCCTTTCTTTCTCCGGACAGTTTTCCTGGTAGGCGTCCAATATTGCCTCAGTTACCAGTGCCGGTGCTTGTTCCAGACTCTCTGTCCCCCGTACATCCACCTTAAGGTCACTGAGAGACTCGCGGAGGCTCCCAACAAATCCCTCCCAGCGAGTCACCCTCGGGCTTCGAAGCATACTAATGACCAATGGTGGAGTGCATATACGAACCTGATGTGCCTATGATCTGAGCATGATGGTTCACTTGATACATGCCAATAAGCAGTTTTGCTCAACATGCAGCGCGAGGCTAGCGTCAAATCCAGCACCTCCCTCCTAGCTACAGTCTCAAAGATTGGTTCCGAGCCTATATTAGCTACATGCAACCCCTTCATCACAAGTACGCCGAGCTAATGACCAGCTTTTTTCACTCCCTCTTCGGTGTTGATAGCTAGGAGAGCTGTAACACAATGCGCGGAGCATAGCTCCGTTATTAGTCCGCAGCTCACCTTGCTACTATATACTGCTCTAGGTCTACTTACAGTCTTGTTGTACAGTACCTTTCCTATTTTCGGATTCAGACCTCGGACGATTCCTCCATGGACCACGGCTCCTGCAGTAGGGCTACTGTAGCCCCTCGCTGTCGAACCTCATACTAAGCACGGCCGAAGTGGCCTTTGCATGGTGGAGGTTCGCTTGCACCGTCTTGACTACCATGTTAGGCCTCCGAAGAGGGCGGGACGTTGGCCCGGTACGATGACCGGGGGGCCGTTCCTCGGCTTCCACAGCCGCCGGCAGCCGCTCCTGGCCTTGAGGCGTGGAGCAAGCCGGTATCGCTTCCACCAGGAGACGCACCCACAGGAATCCCGCCTTTCCGTCCGCCCTTCACCTACGGGTAAAACAGCCAGGGCAGCCTGTAACGCCTCCATCTTTCCTTCCAGGCCCCCCTACTAAGAGCTCATAACCTTGGGCTGATCCTCCTCCGTCTCCATCGCCTTGGCCTCGTCAGAGCTCTTACTTTTTGTTGGGGGCTTGAGACGAAATTTCACCCCCCCAACCAGAATAGGGGGACATATCTAGCCTTTGTAGCTCCGCCAATGACCCCCTGTCCATGGTGAACATCTAGAGGCACCCACCCTCTACGGGTAAGTAACCCCAGGTCTTTCACAATTTGGTATTTAGCCCCTGGTTACCCCTTCCAAGCGTGTGAGTACCCTCTTGGCCTCTATCTTCTTATCACCCTCATTAGGGATAAAGACCTTACAGGTCTCAGGGCCCGGTATGTCGTTCCCCTCGAGTGTTAGAAGGTTTGCACCTTTCCAGGGTTTAAGCTTTGCCACCCGATACTATCTTTACCTACACAAGTAATGACAATATACCCTGGTTAATGGGCACATCTGGCCAGTGTGACCTGTGGCCCGTCTCTTGGGTCATACTTGTCATACTCCCGCAGTATTGCGTCCTGGATGGCATGCTGCCTCTCCACACTTAGCTGGGTATCGGAAAGCCTTCTTGCAAAGCGGCAATTTTCACTGAAGAGATAGCCTCGTTGTAGGATTGCTCCACAGCTTTCGCTGTAACTCTCTTAGGTGGTCGCTGCTGTGGCGAAGACTCCCCCTCCGACTTGGGCCTTAGTCGTCTTTTTTGTGCGTTCGGCCCATTGGAAAAAGTTTTCTCTAATCAGTTGTCTTTTAGCCTGTAGGTAATCCTGGCCTGTCTCTATTCGAGCCTTGATTTTCTTCCTAGAGACCCCTGACAGTCGGGTGACTTGCACCCGACAGAGAAGGACTCTGTCATACCCTCGATCGCTTCCAGCGACTCCGCCCTAAAGCTTTTTCCGGCTTTTGTCTTGGCCTCCCTGATCGCCGAGCCTCTAGCCCCGCCGATCCGGCCTTTGGCAGACCCCGGCTTAGCGCCGGATTTTGCCGTGGCCATAATGGTCGCGGAGCCGGAGGCCCCATTCTCTCGGCCTTGGGCATACGCCGTAGTTACTTTAGCCGGTCCCTTGGCTCTGGGTTTATCCCCTTCCCATGGCCTGTCGTGCCGGGCATTGATGGCATCAATGCCTGAAATTGTTTTTTATTTTTCCCAAATTTACCCATTAATTCTCACGAGTAGCTGGGGATAGGTTCGTCCAGCCGACCAGAGCCCCGCAATAGCCGGGCAAGGCTAAATACTCCGGGGGTTCGCCCGGTGCCTCTAAGACTCCGTTAACGACACAATACCCCTGTGCTATCCATCCCTCGGCACGGAACGCATCACACCTGGGATTGGGCCTTAATTGCCGGTCTGTATCGTGTACGTGTGAGTGTTGTTATGTGTGTCCGTGTATTATTGTGTGTCATGTGTATTAGATTTTGGGCTAGGATCTAGCAGGGTCGCTCTTACTTGAGGAGGCGGCTAAACCGCCTCCCATCCTACGATGGAATATGAAGGATCGGGTTCGATAGGAAATTAGGATGGGGATGGTAAAATGAGGTTGGCCGCGATAGGTTACCGCCAGGCTCGCCATTGCCCTGTTGGCCGCGCTCAAAGAGCACGTTGCCCGGTCCTCACGACGTGGACGTAGGGTTGGCTAGCCCCCCATTCAAGATCGAGGAAGCCTTTGAGGAACTGGTATAAACTAAATTTATGCTCTTATCGTAGTAGGTTTCTTCAAGATAGGCGTGATTAATTGACCAGCACTGACAAGCATCGGAGTGGATGGTTGTAAAATAAAGCAGTGGAACCTAACTTCCACCTTCATTTTGTACATAAATTTTCCGTTAGGTAATAGGCGGGTTTTAATTTCCTTCTCTCATGAATGTGATTATTGCTGTCGGATGATGAAAGTCATTTCTTCCCACTACCTTGTTGCCAAAGTTGCAACCCTGATTTCTTCCGGAAAACAGTTTTTTTTTCTTTTCTCTGACCAGGAGAAACTGTTTTTTTGGTTAGACAGGATGCTTAGATCATCCTATTTATGCTGTTCATTTTTTTCAATTTCTACTTTCTTATAATGCGTTCGTAATAATTGTTTATATGGGGAAAGGAATTGGGTTTCTTCAAATATTTATGCTGTTCATTTTTTTCAATTTCTACTTTCTTATAATACGTTCGTAATAATTGTTTATATGGGGAAAGGAATTGGGTTTCTTCAAAATTTATTGGTTGCCCACTTGTAGGCGAATAAATATCTATGAGCAGAATTTTCTGTTTTGTTGTGTTTGACACATGGATGTGCTCTAAGTCTCTTATCTCTTGTCCTATGCACCTTTACTTATCAGCTGAATGGAATCATGTAGTCCTAACTTTTTTTCTTTGAAGTCTGCAACTTTGGCTACAAGGGGAGATTTTAACTTCTTCATCTAACAGCCAATCGCAATCCTTGTGGAACAATAAGAGCTATTTAAGTACAAGATAGGGAGGAAATCACGGTTTTCTACTGTTTTGTTTTACAAGCATTCACTCTGGTTCTTGCCAGTGATGATCAACCTAACCCTAGAAGCCTACTGCAATATTTGTCGTGTATATAAAATACTGTTGTCGCAAATAATTGAAATATGCTTGCGATAGTATCACGTTTAAAATGTGTCTTAATAAGAATATTACACTTCAGTATAACTAGAATAAAGTAAATACATCTTATCCTCAATAAAGAGTTTGGAAGAAACTCAAATTATGCTGTCTAAAATTTTTATTTCTATTTTTGCTATTTGATAATAACCTTTTGTTAAGGTATTTATATAAATGTGTGTATATAGAGATCTATATACACCTGGGTGTATTAGAATCTGTCATTAGTCTTCTTGGCAAAATGCTATAGGGAATTTTATCCTCTAAGAGTATCAAAACAATGGAAATACCACAGAATGTAACATTGTTATCAGATTTTAGGTTAAGGAATAGTTTAGAGAGTTGATGTCGAGGAGCCATCAAAGGAAAAACTCTTTATTAAGTTTCGGCAAATTGAAGGAAGGGATGGGCAGCCATCTTGACCCTGTATAACTCATAATTACAGTATAATTTAAAAATATCTTTTATATATATATATATATTTTAAATCATTGCTTTTTTTATGTTTGTGAAATAAATATGAATGGAAAATTACAGATCTACCGGATTCCCCTTGTCCGTGTGAGCCATCAGATGAAGGTGGGTAAACTGTAATAATAAATTACGATCACATTCTTATTTCTTACAACAAACAGAATATTTTATCAAAGAAGAAATTTATTATTATAATTATAGAGGCATTACTCCAAATTATTTTTTGAGGTTATAAGATTGATCAGTTCCAGTAAACGTTGGTCATTTACTATTATTACATTTTTTTATTTTTTTTTTTATGATAAGGAACATAATATTGAAATTTAACCCAGAACATTGTTTGACAAGAAATTTATACTATGTTATTAATTCAATATTTTTACTCCTTTTCACAGCATTTCTTTCTTTTCTTTTTTTTTGCTTCAATATTTAGATAATTTAATGTTAAATTCAAGATTCAATCAATTTTAGCAAACTAATAAAAAGTAACCATAGTCACAATTATACATCCAATTTGAAAAGGTGAGTATTCAATTTATTATATTAATATTTTTACTTCCTCTTACTACCTGCCATAAGGGGAAGCACTGCAATCGTGTCCCAGGGAACTTGACTATATATAAGGTTTTGGACAAAATCGGTCAACCGGAAATATTTCCTATGAAGTGCTGTTTTAGTTTATTATATTATGATTTTAGTTTAAATATGATGCTAAAATTCTGAATGAGTTCACCGGATATGCTACTTGTATGGAACAGTTCTTTTGTGATTTCTGGCTACTTTCTCCATAAATACATCAACAGGTTTCATTAAACTATGTAGTAACCACTTCACTTTTGTTTGAAACATTATTCTGAGAACATTTATTGTAGAGAGGGGGTTCTGGGGGCTCAAAAAATTTGAAGACCACTAAACTTTTGTAAAAATTTCAAGTTGGCCAATTTAACTGTGCAAATGGTAGTAAGAGAAAGTTGTGTGATTGTTTCACACCAGTTTTTTGTTTGTTCTAAACTACTACTTTGCTTTATAATTTTTTTAAAAAGTTTCTTGTGATTCAAACTTTGCTTGACGACTAGATTAACATCTATGATGTCCTCTTCTTTGTCATTACCACTCTACCGCCAAAGCCGTGTGACATCTGTTTCCGTAAAAATTGTCCAGCTTCATTCATATCCATTCTTTTGATTCTTAAATTTCAGCCTTTATGCTCTAGTCCGGCTAGGGGCCTGCTTCTTAAGGAAGACGAGACCCATCTCCCCCTATTCTTCATTGCCTTGACGTTCTAGGTCAGTAGTTACTTCCTGAGGATAGCTTTCAAAGTATAGCCCTCAAATGATAAAGACCCCCTACTTCTTTAACCGAGCTTGGGAGCCTCCATTGCTCCGGAAGATAGTTTGTGAAGTTATCTATGTTTATTTGAATACATTTTTCCGAAAAAATGCTTTTTCAGGGGCATTCTAGCGGAAGAAATAACGTTAGATACGATTTTATCTTCTACATAATATTAATTAGAATTAAATGTGTTGTCAAAATTCCAAGTTTGAAGAAAATCGGAAGTGCAGCTTTATTGAACTTATTTTTCTTTCTTTTTTTTTCTTCACGATTTTCTTCATAAAGACCCAAGAAAACTTACCTGCTATGCTAACTACATATAAAGATCATTTTTGTTTGAAACTTTTCTGCGAGAAAGTTGATTTTAGAAGGGTTATGGGAGAAGCTGGGGAGGTCACGCCACTCTTAAAAACATTTCTATTAATCATTTTGTAAAAATTATAAGTTGGAAGAAAATTTGTTAATTATGGCTATGTAGGCTGCAGTAGGTGAAAGTCGTTTGAGTTTTCCAACCAGATTTTTTTTTTATTATTACTAATAAAGCAATATTTTTACATAACAATAATAATAAAAATATTTATTTCAGGTAGATAATAAAATAGACATGGTAGTTAAAATTAACTTAATGACTTCCATCTTATAATTAGCAGAAAACTGTAGGCGTCAGATGAACAGAAAACATTTTCTTACCAAAAAAATACCAAGGAAAAAGCTATACCAAATAGTCTATTTTAAGGTAAATTGTTATTAAAATATATACTAATAGTTATAGTTAATGCATAAACATAGAAGATATGGGTAAACTAAGAAATCAGTCCATCTAATCATCTTTTTCATATTTATACACCTTGGAACAATTAAGCACTTACAACAAGTACAGGTAACAGTTATTTATCAAATAGTGAGGAAAGTATTGTTTTTTGTTTTTTTTACACTCGAGTTCAGGTTTTGACCACATAAGCGCAACGAATGTAGCAACTAAACGAGAATGTAAAAATACTTTACTCACGTGTTCAATATTAAATTTTTTTTTACAAAAATATATGAAAAGATGCAAATACTGAGAATGTACTTTAAATTCAAGTCAAATAATTACTATCTCTCTGTATTACCTCAAATCCATTGCTATTTGAGATTTGTTTTGCATACGTTCTTGTTTTTCTGCGTATTGTCACTATGTCCGGGCCTCTTTGTCCAGTATTGTAACTTGAAAAAGGATGTTTTACTGTATTTAAGCCGACTGAGAAACATTCCCTAAATGTAAATGTTTTTTAGCGACTGATTAAAATTATCGCAATAATCAGCATTGGTACAAAACATAAATTTTTCAAATTGTAGCAATGTTGGCCGTTAGAAATGAACAGATGTATCTAATTAGTTGGCTTATCGGCCCGGAGGTATCCAAGAAAACAGCAAAATTTTTAAGTGTTTATTGACATTCGATGTTTCGGCAAACATTGTTTACCTTCTTCAGGGGCTATCTTAGAGTGAGAGAAGTTTGGAAGTTTTGTCACAACATGTTTGATTATGTCTGTACTTATGAGTATACACTTCCAAACTTCTCTCACTCTAAGATAGCCCTGGAGAAAGTAAACAATGTTTGCCGAAACGTCGGTGTCAAATAAAAAACACTTAAAAATTAATTGGTGTGTTTCTTGGATAACTATGGGCCGATAAGCCAACTACTATATACATCTGAACATAAATTTTTATTATTTACATTGTATGGTTATGGAATAATTCAGTTTGGTAAATAATATTTCTTTTGTTGAAAAAAAAAAACAATCGGCCTGGTCAAGTATTTTATCAAGTGCATGGTTAGTTCAACAAGTTCAGAGAAGTTGTGGCTTTTCATTACAAAAAACAAGTTTTTATAAAAAGTTAGAGAACTTTCCCTCCATTCAAATTATTTAGTACAAATTGTATTATTCTGTTTTATGAAGTGCTAATCACATAATACAAACAATGCACTGTGCTGCACAATATGTGTTCCCTTAATGAATTCCAGAAATTATATTAATGTTTAAAAATGTGTCTATTAATATGAGGATTCCAGTTGGAATAGACGTTTTTTTTTTTGGAAAAAATTCCAGTGAATTTTATTTAAACTTGGTAAACTAAACTGCACAATATTCTTAGTGCAGACAACTTAATTTTATTTGACACATGTTTCCGAAAAAAATAATTTTAGTGTGTCATTGGGGAGTACCATCGTTCACTTGTACCTTTTTTCTTTTTCTAAATAAATAATTAAGGAGAGAATTAAATATATTTTAATAATATCAACATTTCATGTCAGTCGGTGAACCGGCGAAATGTTTCTTTATAGAATAATCAACTTAACTTTCGGTTTGTCTTGTCGCTTCAAAAAAAATAGCGATTTGCCTCACTTAACTAGTTCATTTGGAACTAAGTTTTATTGCTAATTATGGAATTATAATCATTGCCTTTATTTCTAATGGTTTATCACACAAAATGAAATTTTTAGAATATTGCTGGTGTTTTGTAACTACATTTAAATCGATACTTGATTCAAATCGATTTCTGTAGTCGATTAATATTGCAGTTAATATGCCTTTTAAGAGAAATAAAATGGGAAAACAAGTTGATCATAATGGTACGCATTTTTTGTTCTAAAACATTAATTAGAATTTTATGTAAAAGATAAATTTGGACTGAAAAAAAAAATTAACATTTATTATTGGGGCATTTTCAGAAAGTAAAAAAAAAACAATGTTGACACACTATAAAGCCGCCATGCGGTGGAAAAGTCAATTATCACCATCAATAAAGTCTTTAAGAACTTCATTAGAAACTATGAGAACTTCAAAGAAGTCGCCTACAAGTACACTGGATGCAAAGAGAACACCTGAAAGAAAGAAGTCGCCTACAAGTAAACTGGATGCAAAGAGAACACCTGAAAGAAAGAAGTCGCCTACAAGTACACTGGATGCAAAGAGAACACCTGAAAGAAAGAAGTCGCCTACGAGAATATCAGAAGCTAAGAGACCTTCTACCCCTACAACAGCAACAACAACAACAACAACAACAACAACAACGGCAACAACAACAGAACCTTCTTATCCAGAATTTATAGAAGATGAAAAACTCAAGAAAAAACTGTCTGTAAATATAAAGGACTCATCGAAAGAGAAATTACTAGATAAAAAACAACTACAAGAAATTCCTTATGATGAATTATATATTGCAGCTCGTGAACCTTCAATTACAGATTGTATGTGTAATTATTTACTTTCTCTTAGGAGGAAATAGTTTGATCGTGGCAAAATTTTCGAATCTGAGCTTTCATAGGAAAAAAGTTTAGATATATGAGAATACGAAAAAAATTTTTTTTTAGCAAATAGTCTGTATTGTGAGTGCATTACTGAGAGAGTGAGCAACAAATAGAATAAAATAAGTAAAATACAAAAAATTGCAGCCAACTTAAACTTGTTTAATATTTCATTTTAGGTAACTCCCATAAACGTAGGATATTTTCGGTGAAAATCAGTTGAAAGTATCGAATTTACTACATTTCCCTCCCGCTCCCCAATTTTCCATGATTTTGCTTGAAAATAGATTCAAGTGGAATTTTTCTTTAAACAAGCACTACTCTATACAAATGCTATCGTTTTTATTTGAAAAAGTTTCGGTGGAAAAATGAGTATAATAAAGAATTGGGAGGGTCGCTACTTTGGTATTAATGTACAATTTCACCACCTCACATCATTATAAACGGTAACTAGACATTTATTTAAGAATACCAGTTTTGAAGTAAATCTGAAGCCAATTATTCAGCGAAAATTGTAGTAAGATAAACAAATTTACCGTGAAATCTTTTACAAGACTTTCTTTTACCGCAATTATTACAATACAAATTTTCTTTAAACTCTAATTTTTGCTAACACTTAGCTAATCTTTGGCATAAATATGAGTGCTGGCATTATAATTAGCTCTTACAACATTATTAGCAGCTACATTTGAAACCGGAATGTGACATGTTTCTAGAGACCGTCAGTCTAATATTTTTACTGTGACAGTTTATAGAATAATGTCCCAGAATCGACAAGAAACAATTTTCCCGCACTTAGCATTTCAAGTTTAAAGATAATTGTTTGGCTATTTCCGAAAATATTGCAAAAAAAAAAAATTTAAAAATTTATTTTGCAAAGTCACACTTCCGGTTTACTTACTTTCATTAAAGTGGTTTTTATTGGGGGGGGGAGGGGTTTCTGCCGCCGCAGTTTTCGCTGTCGCTTAGTTTTGGCCTCTGCTACCAACTGTAGCTTCCCATTTCTTCTCATGATGCTCATTCAACACCGTTTTTCGCTCTTACGAGAATCGAACGCTGAATTCTTGCTCGAAAGGGTAGTGCGCTAGCAATTGACCAACGCATAATGGTCATATATTTAATGTATTTTCTGTTAATGGTAGCAGAGTGCAAAGTAAAACACTAGTAGGAAGCTCATAATTTCAGCTTTCCTAGAAATCTGCAAAAGATCAATTTTCCTAGAAAAATGTTTCAGATACGTAGGTCATTCAATAAGTAACCAGAAAAATCGCTGTAACTCAAAAACGATTCATTTAATCAATACAAAACTTCGGCTACATTTCAACATAGTACCCAGCAACATTTATGCACTTGTCCCATCGTTCTTCTAATTTGTGTATAAAATTCTCCACTGGCATAAAATTCATTGGGTCGAACTCGAAGCCACTTTTGCACCTGATTTTTAACTTCTTCATTAGATTAAAAATTTTTCTCACGTAGAGCATCTTTAAGAAGTCCAAACAAATGGAAGTCCGATAGGGCGGGCGAGGTTGGGGTTGTAGGGGAGATATGGAAGAATCGTTCTTTTCAACTGTTGACTGATTTGAAACCAGGTTTCTTTGTGGGCGACCGTAAGTTGTCTTGGAACCCATCTCGCACAAGTTTTTTTGTACTGCAGCTTATACTGAATAGTGTTATGGACACTTGCGTGCACCTTCTTCAGCTATAAGTTTAACAGTAATATGCTTGTTGTCCTTAATTAACGCGTTAATGTGTGATTGAAGGGAGGAAGTTGCAACGTCAACCGGTCGTCCACTTCGTTGCTCGTCACAGACACTTACACGGACACTTTAAAACTATTCTACCCGTTTGTAAACGTTGAACGGTTCAAACAATTATTCCCGTACACTTTCAACATTCTTTCGTGGATTGCGCTTCCTTTGATACCAACTGCAACTAAAAATCTAATCACTGAGCGTTGTTCTTCCGAGGTGCAACCTCAAGCTGACTCGCCATTGTTGACTAAATACATTTGAGGTTATGCTTACCAAATACTCTCGAATAGCTGATGAGAAACTTAGTATAAAGGTTGCTAACTTTCATTATTCAGATATTTTGTTCACATATACGCAACATGCACAACAAACATTGGCTAAAAATTTTTTTCGACCAAGTGGGTCACAAATCATTGTATTAATGGTGAAAACTCGATTTCAACAATTTGAAATATTAGCAATACTTCCGCCTTTAACAAACATTATAAACTCAATTTATGAGGAGATGTTTCTGGGAGGTTAAAAAGTTCTCTTCACCCTGGGTAACTCACAATTACCATGTAATTTAAAAACTTCTGTATCTACACATATATTTTTTTAATCAGTTTTTCTGTGAAATAAATTACTTAAATACCTAAACCCGCAATACATGGTTGCCCCTTCAATTTTTTTTGGGTATAATAAATACATAACCCGCAATACATGGTTGCCTTTCAATTTTTTTGGTATACTAAATATCCAAACCCGCAATACAGGGTTTGCCCCATCAATTTTATATGACACCTAAACCCGCAATACATGGTTGCCCCTTCAGTTTTTTTGGGTATACTAAATATCTAAACCCTCAATACATGGTGTCCCTTCAATTTTTTGGGTATACTGAATATCAAACTCGCAATACATGGTTGCCTCTCCATTTTTTCGGTATACTAAATATCTCAACCCACAATACATAGTTGCCCCTTCAATTTTTTTGGGGTATACTAATTATCTAAACCCACAATACATGGATGCCTCTTCAATTTTTTTTTGATATACTAAATATCTAAACCCGCAGTACATGTTTGCCCCTTCATTTTTTGGGTATACTAAATATTTAAACCCGCAATAAAGGGTGCCCCTTTAATTTTTCGGGTATACTAAACATCTAAACCCACAATACATGGTTGCCCCTTCAATTTTTTGGGTATACTAAATATCTAAACCCGCAATACATGGTTGCTTCTTCAATTTTTGTTGGGTATACTAAACATCTAATACCGCAATACATGGTTGCCCCTTTAATTTTTTATTTGTTATTATACTAAATAACTAAACCCGCAATACAGGGGTGCTTTTTACATGTTTTTTGAAAAATTACAGATGCTGAGTCTACACAGTGTAAATGTATGGAATCATATAAAGGTGGGTAAACTTAAAAATATATAACTATTACATTTTTATTTCTTACAATAATTGGAATATTTTATCAATGAAGAATTGATTATTATAATTTCTGTTGCAAACGCTGCTTTTGAAAATTTGACACAATTACAATAGTAATAAAGAAGCAAGCTTATTGCGAAGGATATTTTCCTTCTTTAGACCATGGCAGTAAATAGTCTGCATCCATTCCTCTAGCCTGCACTATTACTGTGGCTCTATTCCATGTCCTATGCTCTCGTTTGGACACTCATTTCCAAGAGTAAAGCTCTCATTATTCTGAGGATCTCTGGATCTGAGCCCATCCATCTCAGCAACATTTTTTTTTGGCGCATGGTAAAGATTCCCTGATCCTCTGACTGAAGTCATACTTTCAGATATGATCTTTACTAAAGCCAGCTTAATATTTCTATGTAACTACAGAATATTGTCGGGCTGAGACACTCTAAAATTCTCTTGGAGAGCCCCTTAAAAACTCGCATAACTTATCTCCTCGGCAAAACAAAAGTGGATCTAAAGAGAATTTTAGAGTGCCTTTTAAGGAACGTGGGTATCTTTGCGGACCCACTTTGCAGGAAATGCTATCAAAAGAATGAGACACTGTTTCACTTTATTGGTGTGTGCATGCATTATGCTCGCTGACGATTTCTGAAATTTGGCGCCCATATTCTGGAGCCGAAAATGGGATCAAAATTTCACTCACCTCAGTACTAGCGTTCTTTAATGATAGAGAGCTGATGTGAGGCACTCTACGGGGTGCACAACAAGCCCAGCCGTGGTCTATGTGCTGAGCCTCTTGGGAGGCCCCGGGTTCTAGAAAAGAAGCAAGAAAGAACGACAGAATTCCAAAGAGTCTTTAATGATTTCAAATGATCTGCATGTGTGTAGAATCAGTTATCAACATCGCGAGTCTCCGAAGATTATGGATTAAGAAATATAAATAATTTGGATCACTTGCTACATTGTGCTAATCAAGTTTTATATCCTCAGTCCTGATACAATCTTGTCATCAGAGATTCCAGAACAAATATTCTTGAATTTGAATTCTCTATTCTTGAATAGATGAAGGCGCTTATTTCCTCATTTATACAGCATTAGTACTGTTATATATACAACTTTGATCCGCAGAAACATAAAACTTACTAAAATAATATGTAAAACCCAAAAATCTAGTAAATAACATCAATTTGAGACTTTTTCTACATTAACGAGCGTCATTTTAGCAAGATGTCTTGGTATCGCTGGCGAGCAAATGCCCGAAACAGAGTTCACACTAAAGTATATTTATCCGAAGTACGGTAGAGACTCAACAATCCATTAAGCTTGTCTTGTTGATCTAATAATTAATACTCTATAAACAAAGTAATTCTGAGATTTTAATATTTTATAACTAAAATTTGTGACACTGTTAAGGCGGAGAGACGGAGGATCCAGGAGTACCGGCAATTCAGAGAAAGTTGCCTAAGAACCAAGGTAACAAAAATTAAAACTTTTAAAAAATTGGATTAAATCTATAAGTAAAATTATTTCAAGTATAATCTAATTGAGGCCGTTGTACAGCTTAAAATGGAATAGTAATGTAGTTTTTGGAGAATGTTTAATTAAATTTCAGTGTTAGTTCGTTAAGAGCATTTCCGTAAAAGATTTTCTAATTTCCTGAAATCGTTTATCAAGAAAATTTACAATTTAAATCGCAATTAAAGCTAAAGACAGGGAGACAACCTTGTATTTACGCTGTGACGCATAACTTCTTTCCCCCTGCTTTTTTACTTCCTATATGATTTTTAACTTCTTCATTATATTGAAAATGCTTCCCGCGTAGTCTCTTTAAGTGGTCTAAAAGGATGAAAGTCCGATGGGGCGAGTTAGGGCTATAGGGTAGATGTGGAAAGATCGTTCTTTTTAACCGTTGACTGATTTGAAACCTGGTTTCTTTGTGGGCGCCATTAAGTTATCTTGGAACCCATCTCGCACAAGGTTTCTGTACGGCAGGTTATTCTGAATAATTTTATGAACAGTTCCAACAGTCGCATGCACTTCTTCATCTATCAGTTCAACAGTAATATGCTTGTTGTCCTTAATTAACGCGTTAATGTGTGATTGAAGGGAGGAAGTTGCAACGTCAACAGGTCGTCCACTTCGTTGCTTGTTACAGACACTTACACGGCCACTTGAAAACTATTCTACCCGTTTGTAAACGTTCGAACAGTTCAAACAATTATTCCCGTACACTTTCAACATTCTATCGTGGATTGCGCTTCCTTTGATACCAACTGCAACTAAAAATCTAATCACTGAGCGTTGGTCTTCCGAGGTGCAACGCTCATGCTGACTCGCCAATTGTTAACTAAATACATTTGAGGTAATGTTTACCAAATATTCTCGAATAGCTGATGAGAAACTTAGTATGAAGGTTGCCAACTTGACGCACTGAAACTATTGTATTGATTAAACAAACCGTTTCTGAGCTACAGCGATTTGTCTTGTTGAATTTTTTATTGAATGACCCTCATAATAGCGATAGTCGTTAGTTATGTGTCTAGTCTGTAAAAAACATTGGGAAACCGCCAAAAAAAAAAAAAAACTTGATTGACCGTTATTTCCGTGATGTTTCCTAAAAAAGGAATATCAAGTTTAAGCTTCTTGTTTATATTCAGATATTTTGTTCACACATACACAAAACGCATAACAAACATTGGTTAAAAACTTTTCTTTTTTTTTCGACCAAGTGGGTCACAAATCATTGTATTACTGGTGAAAACTCAATTTCGAAAATTTGAAATATTAGCAATACTTCCGCCTATAACAAACATTATAAACTCAATTTATAGGGAGATGTTTGTGGGAAGGTTAGGCAGCTATCTTCACCCTGTATAACTCTGAATTACCACGTAATTTAAAAATATCTATAACTACATATATATATTTTTTTTAATCATAATTTTACTGTGAAATAAATATAATTGAAAAATTACAGATGCTGAGTCTACACAGTGTAAATGTATGGAATCATATAAAGGTGGGTAAACTTCAAAACATATAACTATTAGATTTTTATTACTTTCTCTTACTCCTAGTACTCCTTTCTCTTACTCCTAATACTCTATGAACAAAGTAATTTGGAGATTTTAATATTTTATAACTAAAATTTGTGACACTGTTAAGGCGGAGACACGGAGGATCCAGAAGTACCGGCAGTGCAGAGAAAGTTGTCTAAGAACCAAGGTAACAAAAATTAAAACTTTTAAAAAATTGGATTAAATCTATAAGTAAAAAATATTATTTCAAGTATAATCTAATTGAGGCCGTTGTACAGCTTAAAATGGAATAGTAATGTAGTTTTTGGAGAATGTTTAATTAAATTTCAGTGTTAGTTCGTTAAGAGCATTTCCGTAAAAGATTTTCTAATTTCCTGAAATCGTTTATCAAGAAAATTTACAATTTAAATCGCAATTAAAGCTAAAGACAGGGAGATCACCTTGTATTTACGCTGTGACGCATAACTTCTTTCCCCCTGTTTTTATTACATTTAGAATCCCTTTTCCTCGATCAACGTTTTAGTGACAACAATGGCAAGCATTACTGGGGAACCTATATATTAAAGATGTGAACTTTGCACTGCTCTCAAAATTTAAAAACTTACTGCTTCATCAAAGTCGTGTGACAGTCTACAAAACACTATAAGAGCGCTATCTATATTATAGACGTAGTCTCATTCAGATTCATCGTTTTACGTGTAAAAATGACCTGTATGACTTAGATAGATCTTGACATATAGAGTCAGTGAACTGAATACCCAGGAATAATTTTAAATGTGGGGGAACAATCACTGCTAAGCCCTAATTGTTCCCCCACATTTAAAATTGAATATTTCAATATTTCAATTGGATATTAGTTTTCTTTGTTTAGATCACAGCTGAATTGTTCATAAAGACTTGAGACAACTCTATCAACTGATCAGCTGATAAAGCGGAGAGATGGAGGATCCAAAATACCGGCATTGCAGAGCGGAGACTAATCCATTTTTTTTATATACTCGTATACAAATATCGATGAGTTGGCTGCGAATGCTTAGAGTTATGTGAGGACGAGTATACTGCCACGCCTTTCAGTTTATAGCACCTGCGTGTACATTATCCTTCAACTTTAAGGTGAGATGACTATCAATAGGCTCATTATGGAGGCAGTCGTGAAAAGCGACAACATACGCGCACAATACTAGTACAGCCTTTTGCGAGAGTAGATTCTTCTGTCCCGGGTGACAGAAATTAATACGGACCACCTCAATTACGTGCAACATTGCAGCGACCTAAGAGATCGTCTCCTCAGGATCTCACATTCTACTAAACTAGAGACGGCGATTGGCTAAGGAAGCCAGTGTGGAGGATGTTAAATAAAAAAAAAAAATCTGTTATAAAACACTCAGACAACTTTCTCTTAGTAAGTATTTAAATTATATAAAATGAACAGTTTTCTTACGGTGAATTTCTTTTATTGATTATATTTTTATAATTCACAGTAATAGATGGTATAAATTACTATTACACTAGAGATATATTTTTGAATATTTTTGTTTTAGTTTTTTTATTACTGCCTCGTATGAAAATTACATTCATCACTATTTCTTTCAGATGGCACTCTCTTACTGAAAAGAAAATGTCGTTCAAGTATTCTTTAGTTTCCTATTGTATGCCCAGTGACGCGGAATTCAAACACCACGCTATTCACGAAAATTTTCCTAAGATTTGTAAGGTTTAATAGCATCATATATGCAGGCATACCAAGACGTCCTGTCCCACCAGTTTAGTTACCACTCCAACACCGGCAATGTTAAATTATCCTGGGGTAAACCTCCTGAAAATATTGATCGGCCAATAGATTATTATGTGATTGAAGTGCATGATGTAATGACGGAAAATTGGGCCAAAGTGGGTACCGTTCCCGGTATGTAGATCCACCAGAATTTGAGATGATTGGTTTACAGCAAGGAGATGTATATATGTTCAGAGTTTATGCACTGAATGAAAAGGGAAATTCTGCGCCTATTATTCAGAACAGGTTGCAGTCACTCAAGTCTTAGATGATGTGTCCATTATTACGTAATTTTTCTTAAGAATTTTTATTCGCTTGATAGTACGCGTCTGTTTCTTACTACAGTTTACACAGATTTAAGTGACAAATTTTCTTCAAACATAATTTGTAGTAGATATTTAGTGTCTTTAATGTTTATTACTGGGAGAATTTAAAGTTAATAAAACTACTTTTTTGAGGAAACACACATAATATTACCCATCCCCTTAAATGAACTTTATTGGGAATGTTTCCTTTGTTTCCCGCAGAAACACCTAAAATTTTAATTTATTGGGAGGAAAATTCCAACAAATTTGATTTAAATATTTTTATGTATACAGCCATCAACTGAAAATTAGAATTAGAATTAGGGCGCTTTTCCTTTTCTTCATCCTCGTAATCCTGAAAAGTCGGAAGCCTTAATTGTCTTATGTGCAATCACAAAACAGAGCCAATAGTGAAAGACTACTATAAAAGCCCAGAGTTTTAAAAGCCCACTGATGACATATTGTCCTCACTGAATTTTAAAGAGATATCAATGCTACATTAGCCCTCACGCGTTTGTCTAGTGGCTAACCCACTCGCCTTTAGTGCGAGAATTCAGGGTCCAATTCCCGTGAGGGCAAAATCGGTGTTGACCATCATCGTGATAAAAAGTGGGAAGCTACCGTTACTAGCGTCCTAGGTAGCGAAGCCCGGAACTAAACGGCATGGGAACTGCGACTTGCTTACCACACGTCCCCCAATTCAAATCCCGACTGGCAAGCCTTGGGCCTACATGGGGCTCTTGTGCCATAGGGTTAAGGATCAATACTACATTTTTCTTCTACTTTCGCAAGCGAAGTGGGAACCAAACCTTGTTGCTATTCGAAAGCCTCTCTCTCTCACAGCTTCTACGGCTACTACATAGAAAACAAGAAGCTGGGTCCAGTACAGTAATCCAAGCCAAGATAGGAGCCGAACCGATTAAACTCATTCCAAACCATTTTAACTACTTATTCTTAATGAGAGAACCACCGACAAAGAAAATGGACTACCACTTCTTCAGCAATTCTTGTATCCATGGCGGCCTAATACTTGCTTATTTAGTGACATCATTAGGAAAATAAATAAAAAAACACCGATCTATATATGCTCAAAACGATTAACTCCACCTTTGAAAATTGTTAACATTTTAATTTCAAAAGACTTCTTGACAGACTTTTAAATTTTTATATTCAAAATAAATTTCTTTGAAATGTTTAAACTTACGACAGAGTTTTTTTGGCATGCACTGAAAATCATAACATGCATCAGAGTTCTTGGAAGGAAAATAATCTTCTTCTTGATTGTGTGGTATTTAGGTTCTCTTGTCAACAATTTTTCAGCATATGCGATCCATCGATAAATCTTAACTCGAATAAATCTGGAAAAAAAATCTAGTGTGAAAAACTCATACGACTTTCTCTTACTTCAATTAATACAATTTAATTAACAAATTTATCCGAAAAATGCAGCGTTACACTGTTTAGCCGGGATGGCAGTAAAAAATGTGGTTGAGTACCCTCTGTCAAAACCAACAAAGCTTGCGAGTTTAAATTTATAAACGTAACTGATAGCCACCAAACCCTTCTAATATCAATTATTATAGAAAGATGTTTCAAATAGTTTTGAAAAAAGATGAAAAAAAGAAAAAAAGATGTTTTTATCTGCGCAGAAAGCATTTCAAGTTTAAAGAAAATCTCTGTAATCATTTTCGAGCAAATTCCGAAAACATTCAAATATCGGTTCTGTAAACTCTTCCTTCCTGTTAGCCGATTTCCTTCAAATTTGGAATTCCATCAATGCTTCTAATGTAAATGCGAAGTTTAAAGAAAACTATTGGAGCCATTTTCGGGAAAACCGGAAAGAAAACCATTCAGTAAAGTCACATTTCTGTTTGATGAAATTTGCTCAAAACCTTTGGGTCAGATGCTGTGGTGATACTTAGACGGGAATACCAGGTTTGATCATCTTGTGATTATAAGCTATTCTTAAAACACATACGCACACACGATTCACTATAAATACTTTTTTCGTATTCAGGAAACCTCAGAACAGGTAACTTAAGTGACAAGATCACAATACTTCCTCTTACTAAGAGTGAGAGAAAGTAAAAATATCCAAGTCTAATCCCATTTCGATATTATTTTTGAAGGGGAAAGAGGTTATGCAGCTTTGGTTGGCGTAGAATTTGGTTTTTCCCTATATGTTATAAATAAAGTAGCACATACCCCCAAAAAGAACTCCCTTTTTAGAAAATTTTACAAGCTTGATTTTTAATTGAATTTTTATTTTAGATCGACCAAACCCAAGTGGTCCTTTAGTAGTAACCAAAGTCACGTCTCGGAGTGTGAATCTATGTTGGAATGAACCAGTACAAACTGATCGAATTCCTATAAAGAATTATCTCGTTGAAAAACTTGAAATCAGTGAAAACTCTAAATGGATGCCCGCAAAAGAAGTCGCTGATGTTTCCGGATCAAGTGATGTAACTGTTAGTGATTTGAAGCCAAGTACAGGTTACATGTTTAGAGTGATGGCCGTCAATAATTCTGGCACCTCGGAGCCACTGTATACAGAAGATTTAGTATACACAACATCTGGTGAGATGATTGTAGGCAGTAATTATAGGCAGTTTTCTTTTTACTTTCTCATGTAAGAGGAAGTATTGCGATCGATACAAATTTTCGAAATTGAGTTTTCACAGGAAATACAATTTTTGTGGTCCCATGGGCGAAAATATCTTAAATACGAAAAATCAAAATTAGCTCAAACTTGGTTTAAGTTTAAGTACTACCACTTATCTGACAATAAGATTTCCGGTAATAGAGAACGGCTCCAACAATTTTTCTTAAACATTGTGTAATATCTATAACCATCACTTTCATTTAAAAAATTTCACCAAGAAAATTGATTTTTGGGGCTTGTGAAGGAGCAGTGACTTTAAGCTTTTCTCTAAAGCACCATTTAATAATACAATTGTGGCTCCTTATATCTTCTTCTCCTTCTTCTTACATGGCGCTACAACCCGCGGGTCTTAGCCTTCTCGATCCGTCTACGCCAGCCCTCCCTGTTTAATGTGGCAGTCCTTCAGTTTTGGTCAGTGAGCATGCTCCTCCATTCGCCCATCGAGGATTGGGTTGTCCAACTCTTCTTATACGCTACAACTTTCATCCAATATCTTTTTGGGCTCTTGATCGTCACTTGATATTCTCGCCACATGGCCGCCCAGCAAAGTCTATCAAGCCTGATTACATCAACAAAGACTAGTTTTTGGAATAAATTTGTAACTTCAACACTCTTCCTCCTGCATTAAACATAAATTTATTAATACTTCACATTTCATTTAACATAATTGGCCTACTACTTTTAGTTATAACATCTTTCCAGGAAAATGCTTTTGCAGGGTGTTGAGGGGGTTTTCGAAGGGTGGGGTGGGGGTTGAAAGGTGCTGCAATTTTAATGTGCCACTTCATTAAAATGACTTCTCATAGGTATGTATGGCTTCTCTATCTGTATCATATTATTAAATTATATTTAGTTATGATTGATAAAATTACCAACTTGAAGAGAATCTGTTAACCAGAAAGACGACTTTACGAAATAGGTTTTGGGTTTTTTGAAATTTCTCGAAAATATCTATTACGAATTCCTATAAACTTAGAATGGTAATTGCACCAAAACCAGGAAGTATAATATATGGTTCTCCACCATCTTACTAATTATATTTTCTTGAAATTTCCAAATTAAAACAAAATTTGTCGATTAAAATTGTGATTTTTATGCCGCATGGCTTATATTCCGTTCATTTACTATGGCTACCAAGTCAATGTGAATTTTTCCTTTCTTAATAAGTTCTGAACATTGCCAGTCGGCGATTTAAATTGGAGGACGTGTGATAAGCAAGCCGCAGTTCCCACGCCGTTTAGTTCCGGGTTTCGCTACCACTAGCTTCCCACTTTTTATCACGATGCTGGTCAACACCGACTTTGCCCTCACGGGAATCGACTCCTGAATTATGCAGTCATAAGGAGAGGCAAAAGATGGGCAACAATGCAATGCAAGAAGAAGCGATAAATCTCTTCACACTAGATCCGACGACAAGTGATGGCTCTTAAGTAGTATCTCTTTAGTAATGAAACTGGACCACGTACCTAAAATAGGAGTGTCGACCTACCGAATAGAGTGTAGCCGATTCCCCAGTGCCAGCAGAAGAAATTGGACGCGCAACATTTACTGCTGACTCAGAAAATTCAGAGAACATACGGAAATCTATTCACAATTTTAATTTAAGAGAGAAAGATATTGGGTAGCAAGACACCGCATGGCTAATATTACGTCGTCGGGCGAGGATTAGAAAAAAAAAGGAAAGAAAACTTCTACACAGATTTTTTTATTCCAAATATCCATCTGTGAGGAAGATTCGAAAAATGCAGCAGTATACATAACAGCGTGTTTCCCCATATTTAATTTATCACATAAGAAAACAATCAGTTCATACAAAATATTTATTTTTTAGAACAAGCAAAAGAATTATTCTTGGCCTCAGCCAACCATCATTTTTCTTGTTTTATCAACACTAATCCATCATAATTAGTATTTATATTTATTTTTTAGGTTTACCAGGTCAACCGCAAGGCCCGTTAAATGTATGTATAACAAAAAAAGAAATATTACTTAGTTGGAAAAAACCTAAAAATACAGATGAGAAGCCAGTAGATAAGTACATTATAGATGTACAGGATCCACAGAATAGAACGTGGCGTAAAGTGGGAGAAGTCCACGGTAAAGTTGATTTGCCAGTAATAAGGATAACACAATTACAACCAAAGAAGGAAATGTATTTCAGAGTTTTCGCTCAGAATATAGCAGGCATTTCAGATCCATTAAATTCATCTTTTAAGGCTGGGAAAGTTGTGAAAGGTACATTATTATTTGTCTTTATTAATTACAACTATTTCATATATTTCCATTTTTTTTAATCTGGATATTTTACTTTCTCTTACTCCTACTAAGACATTGTTGAATTTTCACAGTTGAGATTTCACTGGAAATACATATTTTGAGGTTCCCTATGTACGAAAACAAAATAATAGCGAATGGTGTGTAAACAAAAATTGATTTTCAGATAATTTTGAGGACTTTGTGACGTTAAATTTCAAATTTTATTTGAGTTGGTTCAATGTTGTTGGTGAGCTCTACTACACTGTAATAACCTGGATTGGGCGGGTCGTATTGTGCCGCCCACCACTACTATATTTAAGTCAGGACTAATGAATAAAATTTGAAGATTAAATTAAAATTGTCATTTTCTATATAAGTTATTATAACAGGAGTAAGAGAAAGTCATTTGAATATAAGTGTTTCACATCAGATTTTTTATATTATTTCAATTTTGCAGAACCATTAGTGGCGGTGCCTTGCAATTGTATAACTGAAGAAGGTAAATTGTTTATTGTCTGGTAAAATTAAAAAATATTGTTTTGTTTACAAACTTTGTAGAAAATAACTTTAAAAAGTTTTTTAGAGAATTTAGCTCCTACAGGACCATTGAAAGTTTGCAATAAAACTGCAAATAGTTTGACAGTTTTTTGGAAAAGCCCTGCTCCTCCTTTCGATGTCAAAGTTAAAGAATATGTTGTGGAGAAAATGGATTTGGAAGGTGGTGTTTGGAATTTAGTAGGAAAAAAACAGCCTAATGAAAAACTAGAATTATTAATTGAAAATCTGAAACTTAATTCATCATACATATTCAAAGTGATAGCCACTGATGGTGTACATTCATCATCGCCGTTGTTCTCACAACGTCCAATAGTTCTCTCAAAAAGTATATATATCGTCTTTGAATTTATTAGTCATAACCATAGAATTAGCTCTGAATTATTAAAATCACATGTCTTGGGATAGAAATATTTCAGAAGATAGTCTGAATGTATTGATTGACTTCTTCAAAATAATTATAGAATGTTTCAATTGAATTTTTCTTAATAGTTAGAAAAGAAATTTAAGTGTTAAAAATCTGGTGTGATATATTCACACGACTTTCTCCTACTGCAATTTAGCGACTTATAATTGACAGATTTTCTAAATAAATATCATTTTTACTAAATGTTTATTTATCTTCAGTTTTATATAAATGGAAAAATCTAAACTTACTATAATGGCTTTGTTGAGGAAACATAACCTCCACCAAAATTTCTTTAAATGAACATTTTCGGAAAGTCGTTTCCAAACATAAGTGATAGGTCTCCGTATCCGTACTTTGATGTAACAGATTTAATGAAATCCGTCGATGTTTTTATAGGAAAAAAATCTGGTGTGAATCACTCACACAACTTCCTCTTACTCCAGTTCTCAAAATTATAATTGACAAATTTTATAGTTCGTGTATCAAATTTAACGAAATTCGTCGAAAACCTGAAAAATACTGTTCAGTAAAAGCGCACTTCTGGTTTACTAATTTTCTTGAAACTCGGAATTTTAGCAATCTATTTATTTCTAATTAATTTTTTTTTTTTGGATGATAGAATTGTATAATCAACTATGATAGCATTTTACAGGAAGCTGTAACCCCATCCCTCCCCTAAAAGTGCCCTTAAATGAATTTTTCCAGAAAAATGTTTTAAATAAATGATATAGATCTTTGCATGTTTAGTTTATATTAGTAGTTTCAAGAAAATTGAGAAAAAGTGAAAAAAATCATTTAGAAAACTGGTAAAGTATAAACGCACTTCCGGTTGTCCGATTTTTTTCCAAACTCGGAATTTCAACAACATAATCAATTCCAAATTAACATAATTTAGATGGCAGAATTGTCTAATAAAGTGAAATAACACTTTAGATGAAAACCTAACCCCTAACCCTCCCCCAATTTTCCCGGAGAAATGTTTCAAATAAAAGTTGTAGTTGTTTAGTACGTGTAGTTGATATACCAAGTTTGAAGAAAATCGTCGGAGCCATTTTTGAGAAAATCGCAAAAACGTAAAAAAAAAAAACTATAAAATGGTACTTTCGGTTGAGGAATATTGACAGATAACGCACCGTCAGATCCCATGGTGATACCTAAATGTAATATCAAGTTTCAACTTTCTACGGTTTTACATTTTTGACTATGCTGGTCACATACATACATACACACAGACACACTCTCAGACACACACACACACTCAGACCATTTGCTAAAAACCACTTTTTTGGACTCAGGGGACCTCAAAACGGATATTTCCGGTGAAAACTCAATATCGAAAATGACACGATCACAATACTTCCTCTTACTAGGAATAAGAGAAAATAAAGACGCAAATACTGGAATAACTGTTCAGTAAAAAACGCACTTTCCGACAATCGGCTTTTCTTGAAACTCGAAATTTTAGCAACATATTCTAATGAATATTATATGGATGATAGAATTGTATAATAAACTAAAATAGCAATTTGGAGAAAAGCAAAACCCTATCTCTCTTTCTCTCTCTCTTTCTCAGATCCCATGGTGATACCTAAATGTAATATCAAGTTTCAACTTTCTACGGTTTTACATTTTTGACTATGCTGGTCACATACATACATACACACAGACACACTCTCAGACACACACACACACTCAGACCATTTGCTAAAAACCACTTTTTTGGACTCAGGGGACCTCAAAACGGATATTTCCGGTGAAAACTCAATATCGAAAATGACACGATCACAATACTTCCTCTTACTAGGAATAAGAGAAAATAAAGACGCAAATACTGGAATAACTGTTCAGTAAAAAACGCACTTTCCGACAATCGGCTTTTCTTGAAACTCGAAATTTTAGCAACATATTCTAATGAATATTATATGGATGATAGAATTGTATAATAAACTAAAATAGCAATTTGGAGAAAAGCATAACCCTATCTCTCTTTCTCTCTCTCTTTCTCCTAAAAGCACCCTTAATTGAATTTTCTTAGAGAAATATTTCAAATAAAAGTTATATGTGCAACTAATATAGTAAGTTTATAGAAAAACTGTTGGAGTTTTTCAAGAAAATCGTAAAAAAGTGAAAAATTTATTCAGTCAAAATGGTATTTCTGGTTGAGGAATGATCGCCAACGAAATGTCAAGTTTAAACTTTCTACGATTTTTCGTTTTTAAGCTACACTGTTCGCAAGTAGACACAAACACAGACACATATATATATATGAATGTGTCCCGATCGCATTACTTCCTCTTACAGCAGTATCTTCAATAATTTGAAGAAGATACATTTAAATAAACTATATTATAAAACCGTATCAATTTTTCTTTTAATATTTTTACTTCCTCTTATTCCTAATAAGGAAGTATTGTAATCGTGTCAAACTTTCGATATCCACAGTTCATCGGAAATACACGTTTTGACGTCCCCTGAATCCAAAAAAGTGGTTTTTAGAAAATGGTCTCTGTGTGCCTGAGAGAGAGAGAGAGAGAGAACAGCGCGCAAAATCGCAGAAATTTCCAACTTGATATACTGTGTAGTATCACCATGGGATCCAATTGTAAGTTGGCTGACAAAATTCCTCATTCGAAGGCACCACTTTAGAGAATGGTTTTTTCACTTTCTTGCAATTTTCTCAAAACTGGTTCAACGATTTTCTTTAAACTTGTATTATCAACTACACAAACTAAGAACTACAATTTTTATTTGGAACATTTCTCTGGGAAAATTTATTTAAGGGCTGTTTTGGTGGAGGGGTGGAATTAGGTTTATGTCTAAAGTGCTATTTGCCTTTATTTTTATCATCTAAATGCACAGACGCGCAGCGTACTTTTTCACTCAGACTGATGCATGCCTCAGATCTTTTGGAGAGACATAATCTGACCAGAAGTGTCCCAGCCAGCCTAGTCTCGGGATGGTTCTCCAAAGCATCTTTTTTTTTTGCTTTCTCTCAGTGTATCTCACCTGGCAAATTGTCGGCCATCTCGTTACCTTCCACGCCAGCATGCCATGACAGCCAAAAAAAATAAATATTCTATTATTCTAGAGTAGATAATTTGTCTAGGCATTCTCAAACCATTTTTAGAGTGATGACTCATTAGCTCAGCGCGACTTGACTATCGGATAGGATCACAGTCTCCTGGTTCGTTAATTCATTAGTCTTTCATGATCTTACTGAACACACCTTACGATTGCATAGATTTCCTCCAGGAAGTTACGACAAATCTTTTCGAATTCTGATCCTTCGGTAAACACATCAGCTTTAATCCGTTCAGAAGTCCTCGAATCATCCATATACCACCTTACAAACTGTATTCCTTGATTAACATGTAAAGAGAATTATCTTTCTACTCAGTTGTGATTGTGAGTTTGATAGATCATCGCGGCGCAGTTTCATAGATCTTTCAGTGATGTTCGCTGTCCCAATTGAGAATCAATCATTCAGTTCAATCTATCCGAAACGAAGAGTTGAAAAAAATGGTTTCATACGAAATATTTTTTTTTTTTAGGGAAGCTACTGCGTAAATTTTACCTTTGAACTTTAAGTCTACGTATTATTCAGGATTACTGCACATTTAGTAAAAAGATTCCAATATTGGTGTAATTACGAGTACTTTTTGAGAATAGCAATAAGAGTAACATATTTACTCAGTGTAACTGAAGGAGTTCACGCCCGGTCTTTAATTTTAACTATGACATCCCTTATATACTAAAAAAAAATAAAAATAAAAATAAAAAAACCTCCTTTTTTTTACCTAGAAAAGAAAACAATAGACCCAAACATAGTAGTTGTATCGGACATAACAGCCAATCAGCTTAAATTATCATGGAATAAATTTGAACAAAATAAGAATATGGTACCATTCAAACAATATGTTATTGAGGAAATGGACATTTCTAAAGGTTTATGGTCTGTAGTGGGATATTGCTCGCCAAATGTAGATTTCCCAGAATTTAGAGTGACAAAATTGCATCCAGGAAGCAATTATTTATTTAGAGTATCTTCAGAAAATCATAGCTTTTCAATAATATCGGACAGAGTTGTACAAACAGATCCAGGTAGGATTTATTTATTTTTATACCATTTTAAAACCAATAATTTGTTTTTTTTAGAACCTGAAAAACTGAGTAAATCTAGCAAGCCTAGATATATTTCTATCAATTTTCTTTCATTCAGTACTAAATACACTTATCGAATGAATAAAAACTTTGACGAGTAGCATTGATCATAGATTTTTTTCAGATTGTTTCAGTCTAATTGTATTTTTTTTATAATTGATTAATCATGACAGTTCCATTTTAGCCCACGAGTCCCATATAGCAGTTAAGAACATTAACAACAAACCGAATCTAGAACAAAAATCCAGATTCGGGACCTAATCCATCTAAGATTTTACAGCAATCCGAACAAATCGGGCGACAACTCTAAGGGGAAACATCTTGAGAACAAAGATCCCCTGACACTAATCTCTTCAACACCCAAGTTATCTTTCATAACATGGATGGATGTTTCTTACTTTGTCTTACAAACTCTATAAAAGCAGAAATCAAATTTTATCAGCGATCTCGGAAAAAGGTCCATGAAAAATGTCACAAAGCAATAGCTCCCCATTAGCCGTCTCCGGATTTCCAAAAAGAGTATCCTAGACTGCCAACTACCTAATGAACCTCTTTATTTCCTGAGGTACTCATAATGACCCAGTAACCAGACTAGAGGGTCGTCCTTTGAGGAAGGTAGCTTTTTCAGTCTTCTAGAACCTATTTGGAGATGAAGACATAAGAATTCAGTGCCTTCAATTGCGTTTTAGCCTAGTTGTGAATATCCAAATTTGATTATTGTTTTAATGGGAACGATTCCCAACATTTTTCAAGACGCAGTATCTTGAGTAAAACGAGCAAGCTACACTTATTATCACATACACTCTGTGAGTGCTAGCTTCCCACGTTTTGACCGCGTCTTGATGTGCTGTTGCGCTAAGATTGATAATTGTCGTCGATGGTTGGGATACCATAATTCTTAATTGATATTTTGTTCATTATTTAGTTTATTAATTTACTTTCTACGCCAGCTAGAGTAATATGCTCGTAAAACCCCTAGATTTTCCTAAGCATGAACTGTACATAGTAATGAACTTTTTTATAGTTCATCTTAGAGCGTAAAAATGTGATATTTATTTGGGAGGCTGTTCTGCTTTGGTTATCAGATCAAGAGAGAACCTCCTTAGCCCCACCGTTCCCACCAGTATCTGCAGTCCATTACAGTACATTGCAGTCCTATTTTGGGGTACATTTTAGTAACCCATGCTTCTCTTTGCATTCTTTATCAAAGCATTCCTCTTTGGCAAGATTTATTTCCTTGGTTGCCTTCTATATTTATGAAAAAAGTCTAATTTGATAACTATACTGTTAAGTAGAATACAAAGAATAGATAGAATAAGACTTATAATAGAATATAAGTTCTATTGCATAAGCAAAATATTACTGTATGTCATTTTTGTTTCTTCTAGATAAAAACAAAAAGTGCACATGCCCTGTCAAGAAAAACATGTAACACAAAATGTAAGTATATTAATTTACTGTGTTTATGTACGCGTATTTCAAATATTTTAAAATTGAAAAATGTCATTAACTGGTGTCGAGACTCGTTTTACACAATTGTTTACACAAAAACGTTAGGCAATACAATTTTTTTTACTTTCCCTTACTGTTGTAAAGAGGTCAACATCATCCTGAAGAAGCCTGTTGCAATACGTCGATTTATACCAAACCACCGAGCCGGTCTCAACCTGGAAGGCCTTTGTTTTACAGTGAAATAGCCGCGAAAGCCTGAACCTCCTGAGATTTTTTTTCATTTTGGAGACATTTGTCCATACCCCACACCAAAACACATTCAGTAAATCATTCCTTTCTTAATCAATCATTAATTTCCAGTAAAAATTAAAACTGAAAAGTTGACTTCCGATAGCAGTAATAGAAATAAAATTTTATTATTTTAATCAATTAATAACCAATTGTAATTTTCCAGAGTTTCCTGTGATCCTGTAACAGAAATAAAGGCCAATAGACTAGTTAAATTACAAAGGAATCCATCTCTTGTTTTGTTATTAATTTTGAATTTTAAAAATATTTTTTGATTTAATATGAATACATTCACCTTCAATGATTATTAGCAGTATTAATATTATAATTTTAAATAAATAAATAGATAAAACAGAAACTGTTGATAGTGTTTTTGATATATTTCTAAAAGATTTAAAGGTAATTTATCAATGTTATTATTAGTTTATTCAAATAGGTTTGTCAAACAATGTTCAGTTCGAAGAAATTACTAAATTTCGGATTAATATCAATAAATAGAAAAATATCTTCAATCCCCATAATAGCTCCTGCTGATCTAACAGGTAGTTATTACGATTGTGACAAAATTCGTAATTCGAAATTTAATTTTCAAAACATTCAAACTCTCTCCCTCTCCTTCTTTCTCTCTGCGTATATGTGGGTTTGTGTGGGTGTGAGCGAGAGAGAAAGAAACAAACAAATGACTTTAAAGTTCTCCATTTATACCAAACCGTTGAAATTAATTTTTTTTTGTTTTTATTTAATAAATTTGTTTATTTATTTCAGGGAAGCTGCCTTCTAGAAAATCAGGTGAATATATTAACTCTTATTATATAATCCACAACATTATTATATTTATTATAAACTGTGGATCTGATTTGATAGAATGGTTAGGAGCATGGACTTACTACTGGGAGGTCCTAGTTCGAGACCCGCCGCATAAATCAATAAAATTGCCCTTCCGGTTGATGGATTTTGATCAAAATCTTATTTTCAGATTCTGCGCTAATAACTAAACGGATATGAAGTATGAGGTTCCTGCAATTTTTAGATTTACTCACACATTTTCGCTAGGAACATTTGTTTGTCATTCTCAGAAGAAACCAAAACCGAATTCCACGTTTGAGCTTCCTTTGATTTTTTTGTTTTGAGATATTTTGTACACACAGAGAACACCTCTAAAATTCAAAACTTATTTTCGTTCTCAGAGGACTTCATCACATGTACTTCCGGTGAAAACTCATTTTTGAAACCTAGACGCTTTTGGAATACTTCCTTATGCCAGGTGTAAATAAAGAAATTAATATAATTAAATTTGTAATTTAGTGTTAGTACGGAAAGGCCGTCCTATAAAGCGTCAGGTAAATATATTATTATTAAAGAGGCCCACTAGACGAAGGTTCGATTCCCAGTCTAGGCGTTATCAATTAAATAAATCGAATATTGAGTAATAAAACTTGTGTTTAAATCGCAGTGGAAAACAGCTATACATTGCTAAACTAATTGACTCATTGCTAATCTAATCCAAATAATACGGATATATCTACTTAAACATAACAAAATAAAATAAAAGTTACTTAAGTCCTACAAAAAAAACCTTCAAGAACATACTAGCAAAATTTAATTTTAAAATCAATTTCATAAACAACATTGTTGGTCGAATGTTAATAATCTCAGGAAATACTGAACGAATTTTACCCGATTTTCGCTTCGGTAATTATTTCCCAAGTAATCTATATAACACTATAGATTACTGTATCTATCTATAATCTTTTAGAAATATATAAGGGGGTTACATTCACTGCCACTCTATTGCTAGAAGCAATGAATCCTTGTTTTATGTATAAATAGTTGTGATCTGTTTAACCAGGTCGAGTTGCAAACTGTAATTGGTTTTATAATATTTCATTGTTATAAATTCAATTTTGAATATTTTTTGTTCGTTACAGAAAAGCGGCATTCACATAGAGAACCTGGTTAGTAAATTCATATTAAACAATCTTCTAATTATGTAAATTTTGACCCATACAAAATCGATTTGTTTATTTTGATTTGTATATTTTGAAGCCCCATGAAGAGTGTGGTTCGTATTTTAATATAAAAAATCTTCTAATTACATATACTTTTCTTTTTTAACAAATCGATTAAAATTGAAATTTGTTTTTACACTACATTTGTTACATTTGTTTGTTGATATTACCAGATTTAATATGCATCCTTTAGGAATACTGAATTTTTTATCAAATCGTTTAAATAATTTTGAATATATTTGTATATTGCAGAAAAAATGGCCCCTACAGAGTCAGGTAAGTATGAAAATATTGAGCAGTCTTCAACAGTATTTTTTTTTTAATTTAAGGCGCTTCAACATCTACGGTCATTAGCGCCCGGAGCCTTCTCAGTGCACTCGCTGCAGACAACATTGTCCATCACCGAACAGTGAGCTGTAGAGGCTCCGAGGAAGAAAAAAATCTAAGGATAGCACTGGACTCGAACCCGGGATCTCCGCGTGGGAGTCCAATGCACTAACCACTTAGCTAATCCCTCTCCTATATATTATTACAGTATTATAACCAGTATAATACACAGTATTATTATTCATTCTAAATAAAAAAAAAATGAAATATTTGATAAACTTGTTTATTAATTATCGAAAAGCAGAAACGCCGATTGTCGGGATTTGTATTAATAATATGCATCTATTCATTAATATTTTGTTCTCATTTAATATCTATTGGTAATAAATTTGTTTGACTATTGCAAACAAGCCAGCACCAAGACAAATTAATT
The DNA here is from genome assembly GCA_011037195.1 of Triatoma infestans. Classification (NCBI taxonomy): domain Eukaryota; kingdom Metazoa; phylum Arthropoda; class Insecta; order Hemiptera; family Reduviidae; genus Triatoma; species Triatoma infestans. Next base: position 137,172 of record JAAEAF010002110.1, on the reverse strand, counting down.
TAAATACTCGAACGAATGTCGAATGACGAATCCAACTAGGTGTAAAAAAGTTGGTATGAAACACTCACACGACCTTCCTTACAATTAGTTATTCAGGAAATTTTCTTTAAAAATTGTGGGCGGATTTTATTTGTATGCCTCGGGGCCTAATGTGGAGCGCTCAAAAGAATGTTTTCGTTATTAGAGGACATCAAAACATTTATTTTCGGAGGAAACCCCAGTTTCAAAAATTTGATACGGTCGTAATATTTTCCAGAGTTCTAAAAGAAAGCAAAAAATACTTTCCAACCTTGTTAATGATTAAATAAAATTTTTTTTTTTTTATTAAATTTTATTCGTTTTTCTTAATGATTTAATTGGAATAATTGCGATCCTATAAGATTCCAAATCAAGTTTTCAGTGAATAAATGCTTTGAGGTCCCCTGATGAGTAAGAGAAGGTAATTTTAAAGGAAATAACAAATTCAGATTACAAAAAATGGACCCAGGCATATTACTCAAACTGGAAAGGTCGAAGTGAGTATTTCATGTCAAATTCTTACTTTAAAAATATGCTCTGCAAAGGTGAACTTTATAACGTGGAAAATCTATTTGAGATTTCATGTTTAATTAATTTTTGTTTTCTTTATTTACAGAATCGTCGCCGGAGGAGGAGCAAGGTAAAGCATATGTATTAAAATTAAATACTCATTATATTTTATTGACATTGTAAATGTATCTAAAATGAATTTTACTTAATGTATCTAAAAATGCTGCTACTATCTAAAAGCTAATTAGCAAGTAAATCACAAGTTCAAATTCTTTTAAAATATACGCATAATTTTGATTTTTGTGTTTGCGCTTCCAGAAACGAACCAGCATGAGTCACGTAAATAGAATAATATTTATTTAATTAACAATATTAAATATCATCGTTTTATTCCCAAAAAAATCTGGTGTGAAAATTCAACCGACTTTCTCTTATCCTTGGTAAAAAAATTTTATATCAAATGACACACTTTCTTATTTGTTCACTTAAAAAATTCATTTAAGCCGTTTTCGAGAAAATCGCAAACAAGGATTTAGTAAAGTTGCGTTACCGATTTTGTTGGATTATACCCGAAACCTTAATGTCAAATGCAGTGATAGTGCCTAGGCAAAATACCAAGTTTGAGCTCACTGCGATTTTTTGTTTTTGGGAATATTTTGCCACTTCGATTCAGTAAAAAAAAATGTCATAGCCGGGGGAACCTCAGAACATGTATCTCCGGAGAAAACTGAATTTTAAAACTTAGAACACTTTTGCATTACTTCCCCGTACCAGATTAAGAGAAAGTAATTAATACAAATTATAATTATGTGTTTAGTATAGAACGGCTGTCCCATAAGGCGTCAGGTAAATATATTATTATTAAAGAGGCATGATAGAGCAGACGAAGGTTCGATTCCTCGTCAAGGCGTAGGATTTTGAGATGTTCCATATTAAATATAATGTAGTAGACAGTAGAATAATATGGACTCCTGGAAGTTACCAATTAAATAAATCGAAGATTGAGTACATTATAAATTAAAATAAATAAATAGATAAAACAGAAACTGTTGATAGTGTTTTTGATATATTTCGAAAAGATTTAAAGATAAATTATCAATGTTATTATTAGTTTATTCAAATAGGTTTGTCAAACAATCTTCAGTTCGAAGAAATTACTGAATTTCGGATTAATATCAATAAATAGAAAAATATCTTCAATCCCCATAATAGCTCCTGCTGATCTAACAGGTAGTTATTAGGATTGTGACAAAAGACAATTAGAAATTTAATTTTCAAAACATTCAAACTCTCTCCCTCTCCTTCTTTCTCTCTGCGTATATGTGGGTTTGTGTGGGTGTGAGCGAGAGAGAAAGAAACAAACAAATGACTTTAAAGTTCTCCATTTATACCAAACCGTTGAAATTAATTTTTTTTTGTTTTTATTTAATAAATTTGTTTATTTATTTCAGGGAAGCTGCCTCCTAGAAAATCAGGTGAATATATTAACTCTTATTATATAATCCACAACATTATTATATTTATTATAAACTGTGGATCTGATTTGATAGAATGGTTAGGAGCATGGACTTACTACTGGGAGGTCCTAGTTCGAGGCCCGCCGCATAAATCAATAAAATTGCCCTTCCGGTTGATGGATTTTGATCAAAATCTTATTTTCAGATTCTGCGCTAATAACTAAACGGATATGAAGTATGAGGTTCCTGCAATTTTTAGATTTACTCACACATTTTCGCTAGAAACATTTGTTTGTCATTCTCAGAAGAAACCAAAACCGAATTCCACGTTTGAGCTTCCTATGATTTTTTTGTTTTGAGATATTTTGTACACACAGAGAACACCATTAACTAAAAACTTATTTTCGTTCTCAGAGGACTTCATCACATGTACTTCCGGTGAAAACTCATTTTTGAAACCTAGACGCTTTTGGAATACTTCCTTATGCCAGGTGTAAATAAAGAAATTAATATAATTAAATTTGTAATTTAGTGTTAGTACGGAAAGGCCGTCCTATAAAGCGTCAGGTAAATATATTATTATTAAAGAGGTCCACTAGAAGAAGGTTCGATTCCCAGTCTAGGCGTTATCAATTAAATAAATCGAGTATTGAGTAATAAAACTTGTGTTTAAATCGCAGTGGAAAACAGCTATTCATTGCTAAACTAATTGACTCATTGCTAATCTAATCCAAATAATACGGATATATCTACTTAAACATAACAAAATAAAATAAAAGTTACTTAAGTCCTACAAAAAAAACCTTCAAGAACATACTAGCAAAATTTAATTTTAAAATCAATTTCATAAACAACATTGTTGGTCGAATGTTAATAATCTCAGGAAATACTGAACGAATTTTACCCGATTTTCGCTTCGGTAATTATTTCCCAAGTAATCTATATAACACTATAGATTACTGTATCTATCTATAATCTTTTAGAAATATATAAGGGGGTTACATTCACTGCCATCTATTGCTAGAAGCAATGAATCCTTGTTTTATGTATAAATAGTTGTGATCTGTTTAACCAGGTCGAGTTGCAAACTGTAATTGGTTTTATAATATTTCATTGTTATAAATTCAATTTTGAATATTTTTTGTTCGTTACAGAAAAGCGGCATTCACATGGAGAACCTGGTTAGTAAATTCATATTAAACAATCTTCTAATTAAATAAATTTTGACCCATACAAAATCGATTTGTTTATTTTGATTTGTATATTTTGAAGCCCCATGAAGAGTGTGGTTCGTATTTTAATATAAAAAATCTTCTAATTATATATACTTTTCTTTTTTTACAAATCGATTAAAATTGAAATTTGTTTTTACACTACATTTGTTACATTTGTTTGTTGATATTACCAGATTTAATATGCATCCTTTAGGAATACTGAATTTTTTATCAAATCGTTTAAATAATTTTGAATATATTTGTATATTGCAGAAAAAATGGCCCCTACAGAGTCAGGTAAGTATGAAAATATTGAGCAGTCTTCAACAGTATTTTTTTTTTAATTTAAGGCGCTTCAACATCTATGGTCATTAGCGCCCGGAGCCTTCTCAGTGCACTCGCTGCAGACAACATTGTCCATCACCGAACAGTGAGCTGTAGAGGCTCCGAGGAAGAAAAAAATCTAAGGATAGCACTGGACTCGAACCCGGGATCTCCGCGTGGGAGTCCAATGCACTAACCACTTAGCTAATCCCTCTCCTATATATTATTACAGTATTATAACCAGTATAATACACAGTATTATTATTCATTCTAAATAAAAAAAAAAATGAAATATTTGATAAACTTGTTTATTAATTATCGAAAAGCAGAAACGCCGATTGTCGGGATTTGTATTAATAATATGCATCTATTCATTAATATTTTATTCTCATTTAATATCTATTGGTAATAAATTTGTTTGACTATTGCGAACAAGCCAGCACCAAGACAAATTAATTTAAATACTCGAACGAATGTCGAATGACGAATCCAACTAGGTGTAAAAAAGTTGGTATGAAACACTCACACGACCTTCCTTACAATTAGTTATTCAGGAAATTTTCTTTAAAAATTGTGGGCGGATTTTATTTGTATGCCTCGGGGCCTAATGTGGAGCGCTCAAAAGAATGTTTTCGTTATTAGAGGACATCAAAACATTTATTTTCGGAGGAAAACCCAGTTTCAAAAATTTGGTACGGTCGTAATATTTTCCAGAGTTCTAAAAGAAAGCAAAAAATACTTTCCAACCTTATTAATGATTAAATATAATTTTTTTTTTAATTAAATTTTATTCGTTTTTCTTAATGATTTAATTGGAATAATTGCGATCCTATAAGATTCCAAATCAAGTTTTCAGTGAATAAATGCTTTGAGGTCCCCTGATGAGTAAGAGAAGGTAATTTTAAAGGAAATAACAAATTCAGATTACAAAAAATGGACCAAGGCATATTACTCAAACTGGAAAGGTCGAAGTGAGTATTTCATGTCAAATTCTTACTTTAAAAATATGCTCTGCAGAGGTGAACTTTATAACGTGGAAAATCTATTTGAGATTTCATGTTTAATTAATTTTTGTTTTCTTTATTTACAGAATCGTCGCCGGAGGAGGAGCAAGGTAAAGCATATGTATTAAAATTAAATACTCATTATATTTTATTGACATTGTAAATGTATCTAAAATGAATTTTACTTAATGTATCTAAAAATGCTGCTACTATCTAAAAGCTAATTAGCAAGTAAATCACAAGTTCAAATTCTTTTAAAATATACGCATAATTTTGATTTTTGTGTTTGCGCTTCCAGAAACGAACCAGCATGAGTCACGTAAATAGAATAATATTTATTTAATTAACAATATTAAATATCATCGTTTTATTCCCAAAAAAATCTGGTGTGAAAATTCAACCGACTTTCTCTTATCCTTGGTAAAAAAATTTTATATCAAATGACACACTTTCTTATTTGTTCACTTAAAAAATTCATTTAAGCCGTTTTCGAGAAAATCGCAAACAAGGATTTAGTAAAGTTGCGTTACCGATTTTGTTGGATTATACCCGAAACCTTAATGTCAAATGCAGTGATAGTGCCTAGGCAGAATACCAAGTTTGAGCTCACTGCGATTTTTTGTTTTTGGGAATATTTTGCCACTTCGATTCAGTAAAAAAAAATGTCATAGTCGGGGGAACCTCAGAACATGTATCTCCGGAGAAAACTGAATTTTAAAACTTAGAACACTTTTGCATTACTTCCCCGTACCAGATTAAGAGAAAGTAATTAATACAAATTATAATTATGTGTTTAGTATAGAACGGCTGTCCCATAAGGCGTCAGGTAAATATATTATTATTAAAGAGGCATGATAGAGCAGACGAAGGTTCGATTCCTCGTCAAGGCGTAGGATTTTGAGATGTTCCATATTAAATATAATGTAGTAGACAGTAGAATAATATGGACTCCTGGAAGTTACCAATTAAATAAATCGAAGATTGAGTACATTATAAATTAAAATAAATAAATAGATAAAACAGAAACTGTTGATAGTGTTTTTGATATATTTCTAAAAGATTTAAAGGTAATTTATCAATGTTATTATTAGTTTATTCAAATAGGTTTGTCAAACAATGTTCAGTTAGAAGAAATTATTAAATTTTCAGATTAATCAATAAATAGAAAAATAATCTTCAATCCCGTAATAGCTCTTACTCATCCAACACGTAGTTACTACGATTGTGACAAAATTCGTAATTCGAAATCTAGTTTTCAAAACATTTTGAACTCTCTCTGCATATATGTGCGTGTGTTTTGTGTGCGAGAGAGAAAGAAACAAACAAATGACTTTAAATTTCTCCATTTATACTAAACCGATAAAAATTCAATTTTTTTTGTTTTTATTTAATAGATTTGTTTATTTATTTCAGGGAAGCTGCCTTCTAGAAAATCAGGTGAATATATTAACTCTTTTTATACAGTCTACAACACTACTATATTTATTATAAACTGTGGTAGAAAGTAGAATAATTTGGAATAGTTGAATAATATTAACTCCAGGACGTTACCAATCAAATTGTCAAATGTTGAGTAATAAAACTTCTGTTTAGATCGCGGTGTAAAACAGCTACACATTGCTAAACTAATTGACTCATTGCTAATCTAATCTAAATAATACGGATATATCTACTTAAAATTACAAAATAAAATAAAAGTTACTTAAGTCCTACAAAAAAACCTTCAAGAACACACTAGCAAACTTTATTATAAAATCAATTTCATAAACAACATTGTTGGTCAAACGTTAATAATCTCAGGAAATACAGAACGAATTTTATCCGATTTTTGCTTCGGTAATTATTTCCCAAGTAATACATATTTACAATATAAGGGGTTACATTCAATGCCACTCTATTGCTATAAGCAATGAATCCTTGTTTTATGTATAAATAGTTCTGATCTATGCAACCAGGTCGAGTTGCAAACTGTAAGTGGTTTTATATTTGATTGTTATAAATTCAATTTTGAATAAATTTTTTTTGTTCGTTACAGAAAAGCGGCATTCACATAGAGAACCTGGTTAGTAAATTTATATTAAACAATCTCTAATTAATAAGTTTTGACCCATACAAAATCGATTTGTTCGTTTCGATTTGTATATTTTAAAGTCCCAAGAAGAGTGTGGTTCGTATTTTAATATAAACAATCTTCTAATTATATACTTTTTTTTATTACAAATCGATTAAAAGTTAACTTTGTTTTTACACTACATTTGTTACATTTGTTTGTGGTTATTCAATAATTGTTTCTACAATTATTATTATGCATCCTTTAGGAATACTGCATTTTTTATCAAATCGTTTAAATAATTTTGAATATATTTGTATATTGCAGAAAAAAAGGCCCCTACGGAGTCAGGTAAGTTTGTAAATATTGAGCAGTCTACAACAGTATTATTATTTTCTTTTTTTTTTTTAATTTATGGCGCTTCAACATCTATTGTCATTAGCGCCCGGAGCGTTCTCCGTGCCCTGCCGGCCTCCGGACAGTGTTCTCTCGCTACAGACAACACTGTCTATCACCGTACAGTGAGCTGTAGTGACTCCTAGGAAGAACAAATCTAAGGGTAGCACTGGACTCGAACTCCGGGATCTCCGCGAGGGTGTCCAACGCGCCAACCACCTACCTAATCCCTTCCCTATATAGTATTACAGAATTATAAACATATATTATAAATAATTTTGAATATATTTGTATATTGCAAAAAAAAAGGCCCCCCACAGAGTCAGGTAAGTGTGAAAATATTTTGCTGTCTTCAACAGTATTATTATTCATTCTAAATCAAATAAAAATGAAATATTTGATAAACTTGTTTATTAATTGTAGAAAAGGAGAAACGCTGATAGACGGGATTTGCATTAATAATATGCATCTATTCATTAATATTTTGTTCTCTATTTAATATCTATTGGCAATAAGTTTGTTTGACTGTTGCAAACAAGCCAGCACCAAGACAAATTAATTTAAATACTCTGTGACGAATCCAACTAGGTGTGAAAAATCTGGTGTGAAACTCGCATACGATCGACCGTCTCTTATACTAAATAATACAGTTTTTTCAGTTTTCGACGAATTTCCTTAAATTTGGTACACAAACTACAAAATTTGTCAATTATAATTTTGAGAACTGGAGTAAGAGAAAGTTGTGTGAGGGTTTAACACCATATTTTTTAAATTTAAAATCTACAAATACTTCTAATAAATATTAATAATATATCAGTGGTAGAATTAATACTCAATTAAACTAGTACTAGACATAGGATACCTTTACATTGCTGTCCCCCCAGAACCCAAAAAAATTAATTTTTACAGCAAAGTGTTTCAAATAAAAGTGATAGGTATTTATGTGTGTAGATAGTATTTGAAGTTTAAAAAAAATCGTTGGAACCGTTTTCGAGAAAATCGCAAAACCTGAAACAATTCATTCAGTAAAGTCGCACTTCCGTTTTGATGGTATTTGCCCGAAACATTTGTGTGAGATGCGGTTTTTTAATTACTGCGATTATTCGTTTTTGAGAATTTTGTTTTTCACACATACCACACCAAATAAAAATGTTTTCGTTATTAGAGGACCTCAGAATATTTATTTTCGGTGGAAAACTCAATTTCGAAAATTTGGCAGTTGTATTATTTTCTCTTCTTTCCACAGTTCTAAGAGAAAGCAAAATGAACTTTCTAACCTAGTTAATGATTTAAAAATAAACTTTTTTTGAATAAGTTTTATTCGTTTTTCTTAATGATTTAATTGGAATAATTGCGATCTAATAAGATTCAAAATTGAGTTTTCGTTGAGTAAATGCTTTGATTTCCCCTGACGAGTAAAAGAAAGCTATTTTCAAATAACAAAATTCAGATTATAATAAAATGGACCAAGGCATATTTCTGAAACTGAAAAGTTTGAGTGAATATTTTACGTTTATTTCTATTCTTATATTTAATGTATGTTCCAAAAATGAAACTTTATAACGTGGAAAATCTATTTAAGATATCATGTTTAATTAATTTTTGTTTTCTTTATTACAGAATCGTCGCCGGAGGAGGAGCAAGGTAAACACTTAATAGTTAGTAAAAGTATTAATATTTAGTACTCTTTATATTTAATTGACATTGTAAATGTATCTGACATAAATTTTAGATAAAGTATCTAAAAAATAGCTGCTACTATCCAAAAGCTAAATGAGCAAGTAAATCACAAGTTCAAATTCATTTAAAATATACACGCATGATTTTGATTTTTGTTTGTTTGTTTGCGGTTCCAAAGAAGACCCAGTTTGAGTCACTTAAATAGATAGATATTTATTTAACTAACAATATTAAATATCATCGTTTAATTGCTAAAAATTTCTGGTGTGAAAATTCACCCGACTTTCTCTTAATCCTAGTGAAAAAATTATATATAAAATGATACACTTTCTCATTTGTATTTATAGAATTAAATACTAGCGTACCTATTAGAAACAGTTAGAGAATAATTTCACTGTAGAGTGCACCATTATATTGAACTAACACAACATTTGAATTTTAAAGCCTAAGATTGCTCAGAACCAGATAAAAACTTTTTTTTTTTTTTTTCCAAATGAAAGTGATAGTTAGATAAGATTTGATGTTTAAAGAAAGGCTCCCGGGTGTTTAAGCTCCTTAAATTAAAAAAAAATAAAATAAATCGTTTGAGCCTGTCACTCTATTGCTAAAATCACTGAATCAATTTTTATGAGATTCCTTTTTTTTATGTAAAAACAGTTCTGGTCTGTGCAACCTGATCGCGTTGCAACTGTAATTGATTTCTAATATTTCATTGTTTTAAATTGAATTTTAAGTAAATTTTTTGTTAGTTGTAGAATGTGGTTTGTAAATTAACATTAAACAATCTTCTAATTATGTAGTTTTCCTTTTGTACTAAATTGATGTTTGTTTTAATTGTAGGTTTGATTACTACAAAAAAGCCGAAGTCCCCTAAAGAGCCTGGTTGGTATCTTTAATATAAGCAATCTAATTATATACTTTTTCTTTTATAACAAATCGATTAAAAATGTATATTTGTTTTTTTACATATTTATAACTACAGATATATTATTATTCATCCTTTTTTTATCAAATCGTTTAAAAAAAATAAATATATTTATTTATTGCAGGAAAGAAGGCCCCAAAAAAGTCAGGTAAATATATAAATATTTAGCAACAATTGTAATATGATGTTTTCTTTTCTTTTTTTTTTTTTAATTGGTTTATTGAATATTTACAACTACATAAATAAATATGTAACAAGTAAATAGGCTAATAAAAGTATGAACAATGACGGGACGGTCATGAATGTAGTTATCCAGAGACAACTACCATTAGTCACCCAGAAGGTCGCGGGGCCAACGACGTTTCAATCGCCTTGCAGGATTGCCTGAAAGTGTGGTGGAGGAGAGGATTTTGGCGGGAGGATTGGGATGAAGGGGGAGTCTGCTGTGGAATTTCTTTTACCGGAGCTTTGCTATATCGTAAACAAAAGGAATCCTCAGATCTGTGTGGATTGTATGGTTGGAAACATAATAAGGAGCATCGACTATGCGTCGGAGTATTTCGGACTGCAGGGTTTGTATTCTGTTGAGGTTAGTATGTTTTGTGGTTCCGTAGAGTTCAGAGTCCGTACATCTAGATGGGTGCGAGTAGTGGAGTATAGAGTCGTCTTTTATTCTGTAGAGTGAGTTTGGAGCGCTTGTCAAGTAGTCTGAAGCGGTTGTTGAGGGAAGTCCGTTTAAGTGTGGTGTGTGGGTTCCAGGTTAGTCGCTTGTTTAGGAACATACCAAGATAACGAACGTGGTCTGCCGGAGGAATAGGAGTGCTGAATAGGAAAGCTTGTTTTCTTTTTAAATTGTATCGTTCAGTTCGTAATCTTTTGATCTATATTACATTTTTTTTTTTAATTTAAGGCACCTCAATATCTGTGTAATTTGTGCCTGGAGCCTTCTCACTGCACTGCTGGCCTCCGGACAGTGTTCTCTCGTTACAGACAACACTGTTCATCACCGGACAGTGAGCTGTAGGGGCTCCTAGGAAGAGAAAATCCTAGCACAGCTGGATTTGAACGCGGGATCTAGTCCAGCGCAGCTGAGCTAATCCCTTCCCTATCCATATTAAATTAGTTTATTTACTATTTTATTTCTGAAAGGCAAATCCATCCAGTGCCAAATATGATTTTAGCATTCACATACTCAACTATTTTTATTGAATATCAATAAAAAAAAATTGAATATTTGATAAATTTGTTTATTGCAGAAAAAAAGACCCGTAAAGAGGCAGGTAATTAGTAAATATTATGCAGTCTTATTATTATGCAGTATTATTATTGATTCTAAATCGATTAAATATTGAAATAATTGTTTATTAATTGCAGAAAAGCAGGATGGCCAAAAGTCAGGTATTTGTATTAATATTATGCATTCATTTCAGTAATATTACTTTTATCGATTTAATATTTATTGGGAATAAATTCCCAAGCGGAAGATTTATATCCCTTGTTGTAGGCCTTCTGGCTTGTTTATTGCAAACAAACCAGCACTAAGACAGATTAATGAACCAAATTAATTTAAATATTCTGTTACGAATCCAGGATAAAAAAACTGAGCAAACTGTACTTCCGGTTAACCGATTTTCTTCAAATTTGGAATTCTATCAATGCCTCCAAAATGTATTAATATTATTTAGGTGGTAAAACCATATACTATACTGACGTTATACTTTAGAGGAAAGCATGTTCGCTATGGTTCTCCAGAAGCCCCAAAAAATCAATTTTTCCAGGGAAATATTTGAAATAAGTGTTAGGTATTTATGTGTGTACCTAGATACAAGTTTAAAGAAAATTGTCCGAGACGTTGTCGAGAGAATCACGAAAAACTAAAAGCCATTTCAGTAAATTTGCATTTCCGGTTGATCGATTTTGTCCGAAATCTTCGTATGCGGTGGTAGGTCTTAAACGTAATACTAACTTTGAGATTCTTTCGACTTTTCGTTTTTTAAGATATTCTGTTAACACACACCCACACCTATACAGACCATTCGCTTAAAGCATCTTTTTCGTATTCATGGAGCCTCGTCTCATGTATCATCTCACCCAACTACTAAAACACCCACATCCAAAAAGGACATCAGAAAGACTCGTCACCATCCTACTTCGACTATTCTTAACACTACCATTAAGAAAATTGTTGAGGTATACTAAAGGAGTACATAGGACTAAATGAAAGGAAAGCTACTCAACAGCAAAAGTTCAGCAACTGGTCTCCTGTAATCTCTGCTTCTTGGCATAAGAGGGAAATTGGAGAATCTACTATACCATTTCGAAAGAAATGGGATTGCAGATACCCATGACCTGTAAGCATAGAAAAGCATGTGACCGCAATGGCACAAGGTATCTTTTGTAGGCCTTCACTTTTTCCCGGTTGCCTCATTATGCATCGACTACAGCCATTTTGCATTAACATTATTTTTGATGATGGACCTAACAATCGAACATTCAACCGGCTCCATGGGCGACCGGAGAAGCGAGCCTTTCTTTGCAAGTTTATCTGTATGCTCTGTTCAACGATGCTAAAGTGAGCTGGAATCCTCTATAGGGCGATTTTATTGCTATCTTCTATAATTTCGGAGTTCTTCTTTTTATATTCATACTCCAGAACAGTTGTATTTCTCCAAACAGAAGTAAGAGCAAGAATTACGGACTTGCATTCAATGAAAATATCGATCTTTTTGTCTTGCCCGAAGAGTCCTCATTATTGCCATAAGCTCCCCTTCGTTATTGTTGCTACCTCTTGGTATAGCATGCTGAAATTCAGAATGCTGACTTTAGACTCTAGATCAAGCAGTTTGTCATATTTATTAGCAGAACCGTCTGTTAGAAGTGCAGCCATTCTTCCCCTGCTGGGTAACTTCTACTGATTACTTCTAAAGACTCCCTCAGTTCATGCTCTGTACATTGTCCTTAAAAAGGCAATCATCTTCTATAGAGGTTTGGCCTTGCGCCAGATTAAGCATAGTATTATTGAATGTGGGAAAGACCATTCTCTGGCATAGAAAAGGCATCTATTAGTTGTTGCAGTGCTTCCAGTTTTCCAAGGATATCTTTTTTAGGCGCATAGCAGCGCGCTTGAACATCATCAGAACTGGAAATTTGAAATAGATAAGTCTTTCGTTTAAGGCAAGAGCAGCATTTTCGCGCCATTGCTTCAGGGGCTCAATGATGTTTGTAGAGTATGGCCAAAATGGGAGTTAAATTTAAAAAAAAGTCAACTTAAGAAGCTTCTAACTAGTTTTACAGAATCATCAACAAGTTACAAATCAGTTATAAGCCGTAACTGTATCAGCAGAATTCTCCGGTGTATCAGCTAGTTTGTTAAGCCTTTCTAAACGCTTTGGGCTACTTGCTCTTATTATACTGTAATTATAATTCTCACTTATAAGTAAAATAACATCAGTGATTCGTGAGTTTCTTATAATCCCATTACAGCTCCTTAAAAGTATTAAATGTATCTTTGGTAAAAAACATTGATTATGAACCAGATATTTATTCTAAGTAATTTATGTATTTTCGTCTGAAATCTAATTTCGAATAAAATATCTGTTGCAGATGAAACCCCTACGGCATTCGCAGGTAAAATAAGTTAGATATTTTATACAATATTAAAACTTAAATAACTAAATAATATAATAAAAAAATGACTCATTTGAACTGTAAAACGTAGTAGGAAGCCCTATGCCGAGCACAAGATTGGCTTTCAGTTTTAATAATAATTTGTTTTTGTTTGTTTGTTTGTAGTATGGCCTCCTGAGAGAGAGTCAGGTAAATATATTGATATTATTCATTCATTATAATGGGCAATAATGTAATTTATTTTTGAACCCCCTCAATGTACAGATGCATAGACCTAAGTCTGTTTAAAATATAAATTTAAATAATTTTTTTTTTAAATTCCAGAATGGAAAATCGTGCCCGAAGAAGGTAAAATATATTACTATTTATTTGAATGAACACACGAACTGGCACTAAACTCACCATTTATACATTTACGATTTTACTGAGTAACAAGAGAAGAGTGTATAGAGCGAGGTAGAGAGTGTGACCGAACAAAGAGGGAATGATGATGGTTGGTTGGTATTGTGACGAATCTAGCACGGTGTTGCGAGTTCTCGCTTAAAATGTGATGTAAAAAGTTAGAACTCTTGCCTGTTCTAACGGTAGTGAACTAGTCTAACTTCCAAGATTGATGAGGTAACTCTGTACACTTCAGAGTTTAATTGTAAAAACGAACTGTTTGAAGCTAAATTGGTAATTGGTTCCTTCAAAAGTGGTTTTCTCGGCCCCGGTGGCTCTCCTGGTTTCTTTAAGTAAAGTTGGAAACTGCCTGTAAGCCCTTCAGATGGTCAACAACTTATATCCACTTACTTTTACCGCTAAGAAGCTTCTAGGTAAGAGATCGGCTATTTTGGTGGAAGCCCACTTGGTATCGCCAATACATTGCAGTGGGGAGGGGGCAGAGTATTTAATGCGCATTGGAGTGGAGTGCGCTTGGTAGCGCAATCGTAGCGCCTTGATTCGGTTGCTAATTAAACTAATGAGCCCAGTTTTTCAGTGGCGAATTTTCTGGCAATTGATTCTATTACATAATTAATGCAGACATATAATTACCATAGCAATATCCTATTCAAACTATTAATTTTATTGGTTATTTTATTTTTATTTATTTATTTTTTTGCAGAAATGAAAAATCTCAGAGAATCAGGTAAAACTATCTTACATTACTTCTTATCAGTATTAAACATCAGCGTAAAACTAAAGCATTGCAACTTATTGAAATCAAAAAATTTACAAAATTTTTGTTTATTTCAGGTACACAAACCGCTGTGGATTCAGGTAAATATTAACAGTAAACGATCTTTAAAAAAATGATTTTTCAATTAACAATAAAATTCATTAAAAAAAAAAAAAAATTAATATATTTTTTCTTGTTTTTTAGGAACGCAGACCCATAAAGAGCCAGGTAAATATTTAAATATATTGAGCAAATTATAGTTTGCAATCCGGCATTAAATTAATTAAACATTAATTTTTTATAATAAATCATTTTTATTTGTTTTATTGCAGAAAAGAAGTCCCATAAAGGAGGTAAATGTATTAATCATTAAATAATCTTTATTTAAAATGTGGGTGGGATAACATCTGTCGTAGCATGCATATTACTTTTATTACTGACCGGTTCTGGATTTTCATCCATCGTCTTGTTGAACCAACCAGTGTGAGTTTACAGAAACATTTCGTTGAAGTGAACTCTCTACACTTGGTGAATTTGCTCTGACGATGGATGAAAACCCGAAAACGGTCAAGAGCAAAACTAATATGCATGCTACGGCGGATAAAATACCGGAAATAGTCTTTATAATAGCATTTTTGCATTAAATCAATTAAAAATATAATTTTGGAATAAATTTGTTTGTTTTTGCAGAAAGTGTACATAGAGGATCAGGTAAATATATTTATTAATTAAAATATATTAAAGCAACTTTTATAATATACATTTTGCCATTTATTTTATAATCAAATGGATATTTATTTATTGCAGTGAGGCCATCCCGCAGAGAATCAGGTAAATATAATTAATTCATATTAAACAACTATTACAATATTGCTATTTATTTTATATTAGATCGAATGTTTATTTATTACAGAAACGTATCCCCACAGAGTTTCATGTAAATATAATTAATTATTATTGAGCACTTTTTATAAATATGTGGTATGCAATTTATTTTCGCCATTTATAGCACAAAGGCTGTCCCACAGAGAGCCAGGTAAATATAATAATTATCTTATAAAGGATCGTATACAAGAAACAGGGATGAGAACAAGAACAAGAAATTATGAGAATTTTTACCTCATCAACCAAAATATACCACAACAATGTTAAAATTCAACACAATAGTTCATGCGACTTTAGCACATGATAGTGTTAATGTTTAACAATGCGTACATTTCATAACTTTTAATTGTACAAGATCTTTCTAGTGATTATTTCCAGATTTCTATTTTACTTTCACTTGCTGTAAAACGATTACAATCGTGTTAAATTTTTGAAATTTAGTTTATACCGGAAATAATAGAGAGAAAAAAGAGAGAAAGTGAGTGAATATAAGATCTCAAAAATAAAAAAAATCGCAGGTAGTTCAAACATTTAAAGTTGTGACATGTAAAGAAATCTCCTATCTATTGATGGAAATAATTTGTTTTCAAATTTGTCATTTCACTGGTAGAAGGCTTAAAAAGCATCGTCCAACTTTTCCCTCAATTATTATTATTTGCTTGTGGGGAGGAACCAAGCCCTACCCTATCCAAAGCCCCACTAGACCCATATAGCTCCCCCACCCCCAGAAAAAATGGATCTAGAACAAAAATCTAGTTGCGGGTTTAACCCATCTCAGATTCGCCACAGTCCGAACAAATCGGGACCATAACCTTAAAGGGAAACAGTCTAAGCTCTTCCACAGACATCTTGTTCCGACCAAAGGTTCTAAACCTAATTTCCTCACAACCCAACCAATCTGTCAAAGGAGATGCGTGGGTGCGCGAGTTTCAATAGTTATATCGTTTATTCTCCCAAACAAACTTTGTTATAATAGCAACGTATCACAAATTCATAGTCTGTAATTTCATATCAAAAAGATTTCAACAAAATTGTTGCATTTAATATTATCATCAGGCATGTTTTGAATACATTAACCTAAGCCGATATTATTCCACAGGTAATGCAGTTTTGTATATTCTTATGTTTTATATTTTTATCGTCAGATATTTTTTCCGTCTCATTTTTAGCCGAAGTTTCAATTATTACTGCTCCCTTGATAGCTTTACGAAATTATTAATGCCCAATTTTATAAAAGAAGGATCAATACTTTTCTTAACCAAACTTTTTGTGTCCTCAATTGTTTACTTTGCATCAACACATTTAATGATCAATTTAAAAGAAGGTACTTACTTTTTTTTTTGCAATTTTGTTACTTCATGAAATTATTTTTCCCGATAGTTTGTTGTGGCACATACTCTCGAGTTCACCTATTCTTTCTTTTAAAGCACTATTCTCATTGATTAAAAAGTTATAAAGTTCACTTAAATTGACACCTGATTAGAAGCATTTTTCTTTAAAGCAAACCTAAATTTTGACTGTTAGTAATTTCATTTAATACATTTAAACCCTTTTAAAAGGTGACTCTAACTTATCTTCCTCCTTGACTTTATGATCTACACATACATATGTATTTTGGGAACTAATAACCTAGTATCTATTATGTTAAAGTTAATCGTAATACAATTTATTTGTTGCAGGGAAAACAGAAGAGGAGAAGAAGAAAAGTAAATATTAGTAATATATTAATAATCGTAAAAAAGTATTATATTAATGGTTGTTTTCCAGATCGTCAGGTCTTAAAATTATAATGAGATTGGTGTGGTTGGTTCCGCAAAGCTGGAAAGCAACAGAGACATTTTCCGTGATAGCCTGCTTCTTTTTTGATCTATGTTATCACACTGTTTGACAAAAAGCATCCTGATGATGGGCGAACGCCCGAAACCGGTCGATGATCACAAAAAAGAAGTAGGCTATCGCGGAAAATTATTTCGAAACAATCATAACGACTTTCTTTAAACTTGGAATAGTAACTGCACTGATATAAACCCATCACTTTTATTTGTGACTTAAAATTTTAAGTACATATGGAGTTGGTTCTATGTTATTGGCGCGCTTTTTATTTCTCCATCTACTTGGGTTGTTAAGGTAGGTACTTGCTCCCTTCCCCCACCACCTCTACATTTATGTTTGAACAAACGTGCAAAATTTAAAATTAAAAGAAAATTTGTCCCACGCCGCGGCTCTCTCGCCGTTTAGTTCTGACCTTCGTTAACTAGGTGCACTAAAAGTAAAGTAAAATAATGCCTATTTATTCAGGCGGGCTTAACGTCCAACTACCACATTAGATGTCGAGGACGGGGGGGGGGGAAGCACATACTTTCCCATCAACATTTTTTAAAACGACGAGCAGCTATACGCTGGACTCGACTGAGGTCCTCCTACTTACAAGTCCATTCTCATAACCACTACACCAACACCCGCCCCACCTAGGTGCACTACTAACTGCAGCTTCTTACTTTTGCTCACGATGCTGGGTCAACACCACTTTGCTCCTACATTGGCCTCTCAGGGAATTAAACCCTGAATTCTTTCATTTTATATATAATTGTATTAACAAGAATGAAATTTTTAGTTTTTTAAGTTTTAGTTTTTTGTTTGTTTCCATCCATACTAGGTGAAATTTAGATTTATTAAATTTTTCTGTTTGTTGCAGAGGAAAAGTCCAAGCCCTCAGAAGGTTAGTATATAAACTAACGCACTTATTTTTTGTGTAAAACTATCGGTGTAAAAATGAAATTTTGTAAAATTTGACTGTTTGTTGTAGAGAAAAAGTCCAAGCCCTCAAAAGGTTAGTAATTAAACAAACGCACTTATTTTTCGTGTAAAAATATCGGTGTAAAAAATAAAATTTTGTAAAATTTGTCTGTTTGTTGCAGAGAAAAAGTCCAAGCCCTCAGAAGGTTAGTATATAAACTAACGCACTTATTTTTGTGTAAAAGTATGGGTGTAAAAATGAAATTTTGTAAAATTTGTCTGTTTGTTGCAGAGAAAAAGTACAAGCCCTCAAAAGGTTAGTATATAACTAACGCACTTATTTTTTGTGTAAAAGTATGGGTGTAAAAATGAAATTTTGTAAAATTTGTCTGTTTGTTGCAGAGAAAAAGTCCAAGCCCTCAGAAGGTTAGTATATAAACTAACGCACTTATATTTTTGTAAAAGTATCGGTGTAAAAATGAAATTTTGTAAAATTTGTCTGTTTGTTGCAGGGAAAAAGTCCAAGCCCTCAAAAAGTTAGTATATAAACTAACATACTATATTTTGCATAAAAGTATCGGTGTAAAAATGTAATTTTGTAAAATTTGTTTGTTGCCGGTGATGAGCCCTATAGAGAGCACATGATTGAAGAGTATAAATTTATTAATTATTATTCAATTTCCATAATTAAGTTTGATAAATAAAGCTAGATAACTTTAATGAGAGACCGTCGAATGTTATTGTTTATTAGCCAATAACTTTCGTTAGTTGGTTACTACTGTATTTGTTTACGTTTTTACTAACATGTAAATGTGTGTATAGAGAAAAAAATTCTTCTTTTAAAACATTTTAGTATAATTTTTGAGTTAATAAAATTATATTAGTTGTTTTTTTAATTAGTAATTAATATTTAATAACTTGGTATAAACAAACTGAACATTGACGTCCAAACTATTATGATTATAACGTCATTCACAGCTCATTCGCAGTCCTGATCGCAGGACTTCTCCCAGGATATATACCAGCCCAAACACTATCTCGTTAATACATCTTATGCAACATGTTTTGGCCTCATTTACTTTCTGTCTTAAGCTTGCCCATGCCCTTTGACTCAATCGCTTATCCAATCTCTTAACGAAAGTTTTAATTTAAGCCAACTCAAAGATACTATAATATTCCCCTAAGATACCACAATACTCCTCTAAAATCAGTCTTTCCAGAAAAAGAAAAATGTTTTAAATAAAATGGAGTTAGCATTTCCAGGCTTTTGGAAAATGGTTGCCCCACTTTGAGAAAATTTCAAAAAACTCAGAAACCTATTCAGTACTGAACAACATTTAAGTTTTCAGGTTGAGACTGCGTCAGGGGTTTGATGAAAACATATTCCGCCCATATTGCAATGAGCTTCTTGAGGGTCGTTTCACCTTGAAAGTAACGAATCAGTGAACCTCAGTAGAACACTGATGATGCTTCTTCTTCCGCCATCTTGGCTGTATGTAGTGGACGGGATTTAATTTTACCTCCCATGCCCGCGGTTGGATGGCTGGGAACGAGTTCTAAGTTTTTCCCATCCTACTGTCTTTCTGCCCAAGTTGTAACCTTGTTCTGCTTCGGAAAACCTTCAGCGTTTTTCATTAAACCATGAAGACGTATAGAATGGCTGAGTCATGAGGAACGTATGTCCGGAGAGATAGTGAAACTCAGGATTCTCAATAGCACATTCTTCGGTACGCGACGAAGAGGACGGCCCAGAAAACATTGGCTGCAAGATGTGAAGAAAAGCTTGGAAACTATGAAGACTTTTAACAAGGTTACAACTTTGGCAGGAAGGCAGTGGGATGGGAGAGACTTAGACCTGGTCCTTAGCCAGCCAACCGCAGACATGGAAAGGAAAATCAAGTCCCGTTCAGTAGCCAAGATGGCAAAAGAAGAGGCCCCACTCCTGTTCTATCAAGGTTCATTGTTCCATTAGCTTTCAAGGAAAAATGACCCTAAAGAAGCTCATTGCAATATAGGCGAAATGTCCGTTTCTAGCACGCCACTGATCCGGTCTTAACCCGGAATCTCAAGTGTTGTTCCTTAAAGATGGCTGCGGAAGCCTAAAATATCATACTATTCAGTAATGTTGCATTTCCGGCTAACCGATTTAATTCAAATTTAAAATTCTACGCATTGCTTAAATTTTATATGTACTAGAAATATTGATTGTACTGAAGTGCCACAGCTCTCACAGAACCCTCTAAAAACCTTTTATTTCCCTCCATTCTCCGGCGAAAATATGTAAAATTAGAGTGGGTAGACGGTGCACGTTGTTAAATTCATTTGTTGGAGCCATTTAAAAAAAAAAAGCATTCATCAACGTCGCACTTTCGGTGAGATGGATATTGAATGTTTGATATATACAGAATTTCCTTGTTTTTTATTTTAATGAAATAATTGTTATGTTTCTTTTTAATTAGTATAGCAAATCGTTTTTTTTTCTCTTGGTAGTACACCTACCAAGAGAAAATTGATATGTATTTCCAGACCAATTTAATACATATTACACGTTTTTTCCCCATGTGCCATGACTTCGGCTATTTAGCCGATTGGGCTGCGTTACGCGGCCCATTAGAAAATTTTAGGCTGCATTGGTGTTCATTTAGTTGGATATCCGTGTGAACAATCTCGGATGTGAACAACTTCACCCCCCCACGTAGTACATACAAGTAATAAATTAAATTTGATAATAATAGAAAATGAAATAAATATTATTTCAATTTGATAAAATGCCATGTCGAACATTACGAGCCTATACCAAAACAAACAAAAATACCACTTTTGTGATGCTTGGTGAATTTAGTAAATCCTATGAGATTGTCTTCTTTGAAAGGGCTATTTATTTCTTTTACAGACCACTTAATTAATTTCAGACTAAATCTTGGAAGCAAAGGATAGTCGTATAGAATATGATGATTATCTTATAGTATGGTAGAATTAGAATCACACGGACAATATGGGGAATCTATTTGTATACCGATTGATTATACGACAAGGCTATAGTAGAAAAAGAAATCGCAAGGATGTACGATGCTGATTCAATGAGTAAAGGGTCAAGTAAAACGGTAAAACTAAGAATATCAATTTAAGAATAACGGTACTTTCAGTGTCATAAGTTGGCACCCCTGCCATAAGTTTGTAGCGGCGGCAAACTGAGTTAGAGCGGAGAAGGTACAGTTATCCCGGTAACAAGAGATGACTCTATCTTGTTACATTGGTGGCCCCGTAAATAAGTTTTATTGCTTTTATTACTAAATTTGTTGTCGGATATATTATTTTTTATCTTCTTATTATTCGGTGTCAAATATGTCACATACAAACAAGGGCGAACTTGTAATTAAAAGCGCAGAAAATGTAGCTGTCGCCAGAGTTGCGGTTAAATTACCACCATTTTGGAGGCAAATACCAGCACTGTGGTTTCGTCAAGTGGAGGCCAATTTTTTTAAAGCAGGCGTGACACAGAAGGTAACGCAATATAATTATGTAACTGACGCCATTGAACAAGTATCGGACATACTACAAAGTGAAACCTCCACTGATCCGTATACAGTTATCAAGAATACACTTATAACGCGTTTTTCTAACACCTTTCTGCAAGAAACCGTCCCAGCTACTACGAACAATGACGGATTTAGCCCAAGGGGCACTTTCAGAAGAGCGCTAAAAAGTTAATGGCTTCAGCGGTTGCCCCCCCCTCCAATGCTCAAGCTATTTTGTCTGTAAGCAATGAAAACTTGCCCCAGCTAGCACAATTAGCCGACCGCGTGTTAGAAGTGACTTCTGCACCTAACGTTTACAGTATCAGTCTGGAAAACCCCTCATCAACAACTAGGGACTCAACACTTAATATTAAACAACTGGAAGCACCATGTCACAGTAGCCGCTTTAACAAATTAGGTAGATAGCGCCAACGCATCATCGAGTGGCAAGGATCACACTCCTCGAACCCGCCTGCCATCCGACTCTCGTTCCAGAGTACCCAGCTTGTGCTGGTACCACTGGCGTTTTGGCGACTCTACTCGCAAATGGAATAGAACCCTGTACTTATAACAATAAGGTATCTCCACAGGGAAACTCAAGCAACCATCGTTGAATGCGGTAAGCGATGGGCATAACCACAACCGCCAACTATGTTTGTATGTTACAGACCACAAGCTACGAGTCATCTCTTTGGTGAAAACTGGTGCAGCGGTCTCCTGCTACTGCCGTCGCCGTCTGAACGCTTAGCGGGCACACCAACATTAGCACTCTACCACAGGTTCACCCATAACAATATTCCGCACGCGTTTGGCGGCTGTTAATTTAGGCATACGAAGAGATATGACCTGGGTTTATTGTGGCTACATTACATCTCCGATTTTAGGGACATTCGGTCTCATAGTCGATCTTGAAAAACGATGCCTGATAGATGGAACAACCGGGCTATCTACAAAAGGCACAATTGCTCGCCTACCGGCAATAGGATCTATATGCACTGTTCCACCTAACTGCAAATACAGCGACATGTTGCTTCAGTACCCCAACCTCTTTAACGAAACGCAAAACTTCCGACAGAAGAATTACCGGTTGCCCACGTCACCGAAACCCATGGACCACCGGTTTTTGCAAAACCGTCGCCTACCACCTGATAAGTTAATAGCTGCGCGCACAGAATTCCAACTCCTCTGCAATCTTGGAATCTGCCGACCATCAAGCACTTCTTGGGCATCACCGCTTCATATGATCAAAAAAAAAAAAAAGACGGCAATTGGCGACCGTGTGGGGATTACCGGGCCCTGAACTAGGTCACTGTACCTGATCGTTCCCTTATCCTACATCTTTTAGATTTTCACAACGAACTAAATGGCGCACGTTTTTATTCGAGAGTGGATCTCGTTAGGGCATACCACAACATCCCGGTAGCGAAGGATGACGTTCCCAAAACGGCCATTGTCACTCCTTTTGGACTCGACGAATTTTTGCGTTTTCCGTTTGGCCTCAGTAACGCTGCTCAAACCTTTTGAGAGACTTGCCCTTCACCTTTTGCTATATAGATGATATACTGGTAGCATAAAAAAATGAAGAATCCCACCGGACACACCTTCACGCTCTTATTCAAGTGTTGAATGAATTTGGGCTTAAAGTAAATATTTCCAAGTTAGTTTTCGGCACTAAGAATATAGATTTTCTGGGGTATACTGTATCGGCGGAAGGAATTCGCCCTATAGCCGAGTAAGCAGCTACCGTTAAGAATTTGCCTTTGCCCAAGACGGTACTAGAACTTCGATCTTCCTGAAGCTGGTAAATTTTTGGGTTTTTAAATTTGGGTTGATTCCAGGCAACGTCAAAAGGGATAACCGTGAAATAAGGTGGACTGAAGAGACGAGAAAAGCCTTTCACGCAATAAAATCAGCTAGAGAATGCTACACTTCTAGCACATCCACATCCGAATGAGCAAATATTTCTCACAGTGGATGCATCGCAGACAGCCGTTGGTGCTGCTTTGCAACAAAAACAAGGGACACTCACTGTACCCTTGGGTTTTTTTCCAAATTACTCAGTCCAACACAACAGAAATAGTCGACATACGATAGAGAGTTACTAGCAGCCTATGAAGCGATAAGTATTTTCGCTCAGGGCTAGGAGGACGGGAATTCATCATCTTTACCGACCAAAAACCATTAGTAAACGGTTTTCTCCAACAGAGCGTCGTTGCGACATCTCGACTTCTTGGCTCAAATTACAACATACATCAGATACGTCCCAGAAGGTGAAAATACAGCAGCAGATGCGTTCTCGCGCATCATAGCCATATCGTTGTCTGATACCGAATTCTTCAAAGAGGTCGCAGCAGCTCAAGAACTCCAACAACTTCTCACCAGCGATACCAACTCACTGGACCTACAGCAGGTACTCTTGCTTGGCACGGCACTCCAGATTTGGTGTGACTAGTCAACAGGTAGTGACTGACCTTACCTGCCCGCCGTTTTTCGTAAAGAAGTGTTCCAACGCCTTCACATACAAACACATCCAGGCATCAGATCTGCCGTAAAGTTAGTCACTTCAAAATCCGTGTGACCGTCGATGCATCCCGACGTCCGCGCGTGGACAAAAGGTTGCCTAGCCTGTCAGCACAGCAAAATAATACGGCACAACTGTACTCCAGTTTCTAGCCCCCAGTGAGAGACATTCATATTCATATTGATCTAAGGATTTCTCACGCCATCCTTAGGCAATCCTATCTGCTCACTATCGTGGACGGATACACAAGGTGGTTAGAAGCAATACCGCTTCAGGACATAGCGCAGCAACTGTCGCGAAAGCATTTTACTGTGAATGGATCTCACGATTTGGAAGTCCTTCCGCAATCACTACAGATCAGGGGAGGCAATTCGAAGCTGAGTTTTTTCTGAACTTGGCCTCCTCTTGCACCACCTTATGAAGACCTGTATCGCATCATCAAAAACTCTGACAAAACATTCACGCTAGATGTTCGGGGCAAGCCCGTAACGGTTTCAGTAGACAGTCTAAAGGCTTGTCATAGCCTCCCTGATGACTTCCCGCTAGCAACTGACATCGTAAATCAAGACATCCTGCTAGCACCAACGCCTTCAACTTCATCTCCCACTGCAACACCACCAGCACAAACTACCCGCTCGGGGCGCAGTGTTCACTTCCCTTCAAGTATCTATGTATCTATCTTGAAAGGGAGAGAGCACTGTAGCGGTGGCTACACTGGTTTAGAACGGAGAAAGTTACAGTAATCCCAGTCAGTAGAAATAGACTCTATCTTGTTACAAGTTCGAAACAGCCGTTTGCCACCATTTCAATACACATAACTGCTATTACTCATTCAATAATTATTTCCTCATGAAAACTGCATTTTGGAAGAACATTTTTCAATGATTTCTGGTTTATGAGGATTTACCTGATTTTTTTTTATCTGATTGCTCGTAATACAATGTAAGTTATATGAATCGTGCCAACTTATACAACTGCATTGATCAATTCTAAAAGTGGCAGGACATTTATATCTGCTGAACCCGAGCGGGACGACCAGTCGAGATTGGTTTTAATTCCATCACCTTAATCTTGCGTTGGTGCTTTTATTTAATAAAAGAGGCGAGTTATTTTAAAAGAAAACAAAACTATAACTATTTGTCCCTTTATTATTGAACAACTCTCTTATTTTTAGTGATATATTTTCGCTTAAGCCAACATTTACGCGATGGCCGTTCCTTACCATAGAGATTAAAAAAAAATCTGCTGAGAAACACTCACGACTTTCTCTTACACCAAATTATTGCTAATTAACAATTTTCTTACAAATTGCAAAGGCAGTACTTGTTTGGTGCGCACCTGCCTATCAAAAACAACTTGTACTGTTCAAATTTTAACGTTACTGACAAACTCTCTATAAGCGTTTTTTTTTTTCCTTTTTTGAAAAAATGTTTCAAAGTGATAAGTTTATATCTGTGCTGTGAGCATTCCAGTTTAAAGAGAATCATTGTAGACGTTTTCGAGGAAATTCCAAAAAATTCAAAACCTATTCTGTCAATCGAACTCTCGCTTAACCTATTTTCTTCAAATTTGGAATTCAATTAATACTTCTAATGTATATTAATATTATGTACATGGTAAAAATATGATTGTACTGAAATAGCACTTCAGAGAAAAGCATAAAGATACTGTTTCAAATAAAAGTAATGCCGTTTTTGAGGAAATCGGCAAAACTGAAAAAATAGTCACACTTCTTGGTTGATAGATTTTGACCCGAAACCTTCGTATCAGAGTAAAAATATCTGTTTGTGTTTATGCCAAGTTAGAAAAATTAAATATCAAACAAAATAAAGATTGAAAATTTAATTTTGTTAAAATTTATTTGTTTTAGGAAAGTCGACCATTGACAACTTGGGTAAATATTATTTAATATTAAATATTTATATTTTTAAATTTATATTTTTTCAAAATATGTCGTGCGTTTTAAAGCGAACTTAAAATCAAAGGTTGTTTTAAATTGAAAAAAAAATAAGAGATTTAGAATTTGTAATAATAAACGAGATCCAGAGAGGTACGCACTGCACTCGGAATGCGGAAATCCTTGGTTCGAGCCCAGCAGTGCTACCCTTGGATTTTCTCGCCTTGGGGTAGCTACAACAGCTCACTGTGCATTGATAAGCTGATATTATCATTAACATGAGAACTGCAGAAAGAAGAAGGCTCTGGGCTGGCCCTGTAATGAAAAAAATAATTAATATTCAAAGTTATTGATTACAAAACTGTAAATTGAAATAATATTTAATTGTATTTTTGAACCAACACTTAATATAGCATTGAACCTAATCTGTTTAAAATTGCTTTTTGAAAAATTTTTTGTTTGTTTATTGCAGAATCACCGAACGAGGTATATGGAGGTAAATATTAATTAACTTATATTCAATTAGCAATATTATTATTATTGTTTTTTTTTTAGTTTTTAATAATTATCAACTTTTATTGCAAAGCAAATGTAAAAGATGTATGAAACTATTTAAGATAGAATCTTTAATTAATTATTTTGTTCTTTGCAGTTTGGCCGCCAGACAAACATTCAGGTAAATAACAATAAACTTTAAATAAATAGTAAATATGTTAAAATATTGCTATAATTAGCAATATTACATGTTACATTTTGAATATTGGTTTATTTCTTTTCTAAAAACTTCTGAAATATTTATACATAATTTCCAAATCATTATGTAATTTAATGAATAACAATGTTTATTTTTGCAGAACTGAATACCGTGCTAGTGTCAGGTAAATCCATCAATATATTTATTAAATTAGCGACAATGAATTTATAATAAAAAAAAAAAATCTGGTGTGAAATGGTCACATGACTTTTTCTTATTGTTGTTTATAAATATTGTAAGTGACAAAGTTTATAGTTAGTGTAGCAAACTTAATGTAATTCATCGGAGTTTTTATGGAGAAAATTGCGAAAACTTAGGGAAAAAAACTGTTCAGTATAAACGCACTTCGGTTCACTAATTTTCTTAAAACTCAAAATTTTGACAATCTTTATTTCTAATTAATATTTTTTAGATGGTAGAATCGTATAATCAACTATGATAGCATCTGAGAGAACAACATCGTCCTACCCCTCCCCAAAAATCTCCCTTAAATGAGTTTACCCGGAGAAAGGTTGCAAATAAAGTGTTTGTACTGTTTGTATGTGCATTTGACATCCCAAGTTTAAATAAAATTGTTGGAGTCGTTTTCGAGAAAATTACAAAAAAACATTTAATAAAGTGTCTTTCGAGGATGGATTTTGTCCGAAATCTTCGTGTCTGTTGCCGTATCTAAACGGAATACCAAGTTTGAACTTCCTGCAACTTTTTATTTTTGAATAAATTGTATTCTATTCGTTCACACATAGACGCACATTTTTAAAAACAAGTGTGGCACTTTTGCTGCTACAGGTATTTTTTAAATTATAAAAGCTTAATGATATTTCCTTTTTTGAATTAGATGAAGAGTCGGATCAAGGGCGAGATTTATACAGACGTAATACAAGTAAGAGAATATTTTAATTACAATCAATTACGCTCTTTGCATTATTTAACCTAAACTTAATCTGTCATTAAAAAATCATAGTAATAATTTTGATTCATTTACCTTTTCAGAGTCTACGTATAAAATGAAAAAAGGATTTCGAAAAAATAGCCCAAGACGTACTTACACAACTTATCCAGCATTTGTTACACATAATCCTGGCCTGGTCAATGATAATAAGAATAAGAAGCAGAGCAAACTTTTATCACTGGTCCATGATATGAAACCAAAGCCCAAAAAAGCCATAGATAGAAGATCACGGAATCTTTTAACCATAGGGCAGTTAGAAAAGAACCATAAAAATAGTTGGAAACGTTCTTCTGGATTAGCTAAAATGCATACAACTGGTGGAAATAATGGTCCTCTTAAACGTAGATATTCTTTTAAACATTATGAAATTGTAGATCAAAAAACTAATAAATTAAGATTAATAGCAGATAATTTCGATATAAAAGAATGTGCAAAAGTAGCATTAATGTCGGACAGTGAATTAAGTTCATGTGATGATGGGTTAATGCCTGAACCAAATTTTCTTCGTATAAATGGTCAACGGTTAGCAAATTCAGAGAAATCAGATATTAGTTCACCACTTATTATATTATTACCGCCAGGTAAGAAAAATTCAAATCGCAGGCATTCTAAGATGTTTCAAGGTCGAATGCTTAGATCCACATCTGGTGAACAAAACGTTATAAAACTAAATCCATCAACAGAAAATCGACTGATACAAACCGGACATCAAACGCAAATATATCCAATGTTAGTGGATATACCGTTAATGATGCAGCAGCAAACAATAAACAAATCGTGCTTAAACGGTTGTATGACCAAAGAACCACATGGTGTTGCATCAGACACTCTAGACTCAGCTTCTTTGTGTAAACATGGTCATCAAGATTGTATTGTTTGCGATTTGATTACACAAATTAAAATGTTAAGTGTTGAAAATGTTAGCGAGAAAAATAGTTTTGATGAAAATGTGGAGAATATATCTACAGCTTCATTGGACAAAAACAAAAAAAGAGAAACTAATGACAAAACTTCCCAAATTAACAATAATATAGAAAAAATGTCACAAATGTCTGAAAAATTGAAGCAGATTTTGATACAAGAAATGAAAATTGTCTGGGAAGAGTGTTTTAAAAGTTCTAAAGATTCTATAATAAAAGCTATTATAGATGAATTGGAAAAAAAAGATAAAACTCTTCCATAAAAGATGATGCTGATACTAGATTTTTAATAACAAAAAAAAAATAGCCCTCTGAATGTTTGATAATCAATGTCTACAAAGCTCTGTTTGTGGTATGTATTAATTAATTATATTGTAACTTTAGATAGTTAAATGTACCATAACTTATAAACAACTAACTGCGGTATTTTGTCCTTGATTTTGTGAAGAAAAGTCTAGAAATGGTCGCCATTTGTAAAAAGATGTTTTTTCTTGTTTTCTTTTTAATAAATAAATGATGATTTTTTTTAAAAAACTCAACCGCATAAGCTACAACCTCTACCTCCATTCGATTCAACCTTCCAAGCATTTATTTAGTTCGCCTGTGCTAGTTAACTTGTACCTCTTAAAAATACTAATTCTTAAAAAAGTTTAAAGGAACAAATGTTTTGTTTATGTGATCGTTTTTAGGATCTTAAATCTTGATCTTAAGGAGCCTTTCAGATGATTGAATCACTAAATCCAATTTCTTGTACATTTATGAGAAAAAAAAATTATAATCTTTTGTTAAAAAAAAAAATTAAACCTCCAATTGTAAATAAAACTAATGGACTTCATTCTTTCTTTCTTTTTAAGGGTACAGTGCACAGCGAACAATCGGTCTTCCTAAACCCCTACTTGTACCAATATGAGACATTTCAACTTATAGCACCCCTTCCAAGTAAATTACTTTCAAAAACCCCACTATTCTAAACCTTCTCTGGATGAGAGCATTGTAGTTCTTCAGGTGCTCAGGTGCATCAGAAGATGTATTGGATATTGGAATCCCTTCCAACTCTCCTCAGAATCTACAGGTGTTATTTCATTCTAGGCCTAGCTTCTTCAGGTATCCTCTTGATTTTACAGTGCCTCATAAGTAAACCCGTCAGCATGCAAAACTTATTTTTACTCTAACTCCGAAGATCTTTTTCCAGACGATTTTGTCTAGATCTCTGGAGGTTCTTCTAAGCCGTGCTCTCTTGATATATTCCTTTCTTGAGCTCTTCTTAAAGGATCTGGTCGCTTATCCTACAAAAAACTTCTAACTCCATGAAGGAGAATGCAGCTCCTTTCCTGGCCAGAGTGTCTTTACTTTCCATTTCATCCCTAGCAACTTTGTTGTTTCTGCCTAGCTTATGAAAACGTTGAACCATTATCACGTTGTGACACATGGACTTAAGTACTTTAATGGCGGTCTAGCTATCAAATAAGATCATAATCTCCTAATTGCAATAGTTCCTGCATGGTTGAACGGAGGATATCGTTCAGTTGCATGGATTTCTGCTTGGAAGATACTGGGATTTACCCATAGTGTCTAGTTCTTGGTCCAGACTTTTCAGCTTCAGTCCCCTCAGGGATCCGATCCATAGTTTACCACGTTCTTTGGCGTCTGAAAGAACGAATTCACTCCTCCATCCACTTTTAGTATTCAGTTTTGTAGAAAATGTTTAATAAGGTGTATTTTTTAGTCATCCCATCCCATCTTTGGTCCCAGTTTCCTCTGGTAGGCACATTTGTTGCAGAGGATGTTTATAGCAGACTGAGAAATGACTAATTACCTTCAATGTTAGACATTTTCTTAGCAGCCGCCAGAATTGCTAGGATCTCCCTATCAACATTTTTCTTAAGGTGAACATTGCTATCAACATGGAACTTTCAAAAATTCTGAAACGTGTCTAGTCAAGCCACGTATCAAAGAGCCGGCTTTATAAAATTCATAGTCCTAGGCATTCCGAATAAAGCTCGCCAATTTTTTATGGCACAATGACGAAACTCCTCACTCAAGCAGTTTTCTTTCTTGTACTCGCTTTTTTTCGAGAAGAGAATGCAAGAAAGTTTAATGATGCAGGATCCTCTAGGACCAAGGGGTGATTTGTTTTGACAGATACTTCGCACTTTTTCCAATCGACATCATTTCATTCCCAAAGCTAACAGGTTAGCTTAGCACATTCTTTGGTTATACGAAGGAGGTATTTTGGAGGCTTATCAAGTTGTTCCAGCTAGATCGGATGGTGAATTTCTCTTGTAATGTTAATGATCTGCACATTCAACTAAGGTCAACGCTCAAGTAAGATGTGAATTGCTGTTCCCTTATCTCGCAACTTCATTGCTTAATGAAGTGTTGCCTAGTGACATCGTGAAAACTGAAAAACCTTTTTTCGGCGATTATTTCCATTTGTTTAATTTTAGTATGTTTATTGGAATAAAACATATTCCTTAGTATCTGTATATCAACTTCAATCAAAATATGTAGCATACTGACTTGAAGAAGACATTTTATCTGTAATGTTGTAAAAACTCGTTAGCATTTTTATTTTTAATACGTTTTAATAATATTAAATACAATAAATTCTATTAATATATTTTTTCTAGGTTTACAAAGGCACTAAACACTTTACAATACGTATTCAAAATGGAAGATATAGCATATTTCATCACATAAAGCATCTTTACTTTCTACATCAATTGTCAGAACAGTTAATAAAGTAATTTCAAGTTTAACTGTGTTTTTGCCCTATATTAATCCTTAATATAATGAAATATAGTCAACAATGGGGATTGTTGCACAACGTTTTTATCATCTATCTTCTCCCCTATTTTTATTCTGAAGTGGTAAGAAAAGAGTATTTGCTAGTAGTGAATCCTAGTAGGGGAAAACTAAAGTCGACCGGGGTGCAGTCCATTAAAGAAGTTTAATAGATCTCAAACATTACTTGGCGCAACCTAGGCGAATAAGACCAAAGGAAACTTGAGAGTGTGTCGCTCTCTATCACTCTCTACGTAATAAAAGGTTTCTCCCAGAAGCCAATCCAAGAATATCATAAATCTTATCATAGTAAGGGAAAGTATGGTTGTGAGTTTTCTTGTTTGTAAGGGTGAGGTAGGAAAAGAGTGTCTCAACTTACTACCGTGTTGTGGTGGTGATATCTAGCAGGAGCTGTACAAATTAATAGATTTTTATTCTCCCCCTCCTCACACAAGTAAATTTCTTATTAGTTCAACAATTACTGATATAGACGATTCGTCGATGAATGCAGTTATTGATAAAAAAATCTTGTACGGTACACTCACATGACTTTCAGTTATTACAATTAGTACAATTACTATTTTGCCAAATTTGCATTAAACTTGTAGTTTGTACAAAAAGTATAGTGTCCAGTGATAAGTGTATGGTAGATACATTGGTTCTCAGTCATATGAACGTGATTAGTTGGAACTCTTAACCCCAAAGATTCCCAGAACCTCCCTAAAAGAATGTTTTCTGGAAAATTGATAGGTTTACCTAATTGCAGTTAGCATTCCCGGGAAAATGGCAAAAAAAAAACATGTTTTGTAAGGCTTTTTCAGATAATCAATTGCTAATAAGGCATTTAATATTACCTTCAAAATTATTCACTTGTTAGAATTATACGTTGTACTGAAATGGCACTTTAAAAGAAAGCTTCAAGTTGTCAAGCGTACTGGAAAAAATGTCAAATAAACGAGATAAAAAAAGGTAAGAGATAGTCTTGAAGATATAAATCGTAAAATGTCTTCATCAACTCTCCAAAAATTATCTAACGCTTTTACCTATTGTATTAATACTTAATATTAATTTATTCATAAACTAAATTACACCAATCAGCTCACATATAACTAACTAGAGATTGAAGTGGTATGGGTGAAGTTTGATGAAGGACTATGTTTTATAGCCTAGCCTGATGATGGGGAACGTTTTTAATGAAACTTCGCCAAGGGAGCACTATAATCGACCTGAATTAAACAAGAATACCTCTTGCCAGTGTGTGTGTACCGCCCTCACTTTTCCTTAATGCTTCCCAAGAAAGTACTTGCACTGTTCCCTACATTCTTTTCTTGTCAGCAATTCCAGATCACTTAAATTCGGAGAAGTATATTTGATTCATAATTGATAAATTTGTATAGTTTCTTTTTGTTATATTCATCATCTTCATTGTTTTCTCTCATCGCCATTTTTATTTGGACCCTTTAAATCCAAACTGTATTTTATAGTCATTACTTTAACATCGACAAAAACTTTGTTCCGATTTCTAAAGATAAGAATGTGTAATAGGATTACTTTGGCTAATGTGTAGAACATACCTCTCATATTTATCCGTCTTGGATTGATGCAATTTTTTCATAGTATGTCACAATATGTAGTATATTCACTTCAAAAAATGCATTTACAAAATAAATGTCATGATATTATAATTATAAATTTGATTTTCCATTGATCTAAATTAAATAGAGTAGAATGAAGTCATTTTTAAAATAGTTTTTTTTTTAACTTATACTAAAAATTATTTTTTTAATTAAATATTAAATTAATTTAGATTTCTATTGTGAAGTATCATTTGTTTATGTATTTTAGAATATTTATTAATATTTGTGTCATTATTATTATTGCATTATCTACAAATAGAATTAGGAAAATATTCGCTTTATTTATGCCTAAATAATGTGGAATAAAGCAAGAAAGCTTTCTCAAGGATTAAAGTTCTTCCAACCTTTGAATACATTGGGGAGATGCATTTTTAAAATGAAAAGGACACTATCCAAAGAGATCTCTTTTTCTTTTTATATTCTTTGGTATTCCCCTTCAATAAGAACATTTTCTTTGAGCGTGCAATTTACTTTGCGGTATATTTTGCCATCATATAACAAACACCAATCATTTACCTGTTGATTTTTTTTTTTTTTGGTGTGTGTAAAAATATTTCTTTTTGAACAAAATTGTCAGTGAAATAGTTTGTAAATTTAAAAAAAAAAATACCATAAGGCTCTCACTTTTCACTTTCTCTCACTGCAGTAAGCAAGTTTTTAGAAAATGGTTTTCTCTCTCTCAATGTGTGTGTTTTGTGTGTGATCAGCATAGTAAAAAAAAACGAAAAATCGCCGAAACATGACATTCCGTTTGGGTAATACCATATGATCTGATAGGAAATTATCTGACAAAATTCTTCAACCGAAAGTACCACTTTACAGAATGAAATTTTTCTATTTTTAGTAATTTTCTTGAAAACGACTTCAACGATTTTCTTTAAACTTTGTATATCAACTATAAATATAAAGAGTTATAAATTTTCATTTGAAATATTTCTCCATAAAAATTCATTTAAAGGGGTTTTTGGGACAGTGGAAGGGGTTATATTTTCCTCTAAAGTGCTATTTTAGTTTATTTTACATTCTATCATCTATATTATAATATTAGCTAGAATTCAATATTTTGCCAAAATTCTGAGTTTGAAGTAAATCGGTTGACCGGAAGTGCAGGAGTGTTACCTCTTTTTGACGAGATTTAAAAAAAAAAACTATTTTTATAAGTAGGGGCCGTTAGTCAACATTCCAATCCAGTTTTAGACAATTTAATATACCATTTATAGTAACCATGGTAACAGATTCTAAACATGGCTGAATGAAATGATTGCAAAAAAAAATTATTATTATTATTGTACAATTGAGTGAAGTAATACCCGCATTACCGGTTATCGTTCGCGGGGGTTGAGGGCGCCGAGCCCTTGTAATAATACATGATTAAATAAATCAAAGCTATGGTAAATTGCTGTAGGAAAAAAATCATGAGTGTGAAATACTTACGATTAAAAACAATTAAATAGCATTCTAAGTTTGAAGGAAATCTTTGGATCATTTCAAGAAAATTAAAAAAGAAAAACTCAAAAACCTATTCTTATTTGTTGTGGTTGGTTCCGCAAAGCTGGAAAGCATCAGATATAATTTCCGTGATAGCCTGCTTCTTTTAGTGGTCTTCGACCGGTTTCAGGTTTATACACTCAAGTGTATAAACTGAATTTGCTCTCTGCAAGTCAGTATTATCAGAGGATGCGAGAATTCCCTCTGTGCAAGTCAGAGGATGCGATTGTCCTCAATACATCCTGACAATGGGCGAAAGCCCGAAACCGGTCGATGACCACAAAATGAAGCAGGCTATCTCGGAAAATACCTGTGATACTCATTCTGTATATTGGCACTTCCGGTAATCTGATTTTCTTCAAATTGGATACTGTTGTCTACGAATTTGGAAAATATTGTGTGGGTACTTGAACCATAAATCATATTGAAGTGGTATTTTTCTCCAGAACTTCCTCTCCCAAAATAAATTTTCCCTGGAAAATGTTTCAAATAAAAGTGATTGGTAATTATGTGGGTATATCTATATATAGTATACAAAGTTTAAAGAAAATCGTCTATGAAGAGGTCATATTGGGAAATTTTGTTTGGTTTTGTTGGTAAGGGTGGGCAACACATCTATGTAAAACTAATAAAAAAAGGTAATTGTATTTTGTTCATTGTATTATATTGAATTGGTTAGGATGGACTACTTGGACCAGTTAATAAATGCTTGCATTTATTAACCTTAAATTTTAGTAGTAGACCAGTTAGTCAAGTATAGCACGAGACAACTCATTCCGCTATTTTTTTTTTTTTTTAAGAAAATCTTTATATTTGTACTGTCCAATTAGTACCTCCAAACCAAAACAATCACCATTTTTTACTAGTTATACATATATGTGTTTCCCAACCTTACCACAAAACTAAACAAAATTTCCCAATATGGCCTCTTCATACACAAGTCCTATTTCTATCACAAATCCTATTCTAACAATTGTTAAAAACTGAAAAGAAAAAAGTTCAGTAAAGTCAGCATATCCGGTTGATGGGTTTTGCCCGAAACTTTCTTATCAGATAAGGTGACAGTATGGTATACCAAATTTGAATTTCCTGCGTTTATTTTGTTCATACGCACATGCATACATACATATAGATAGATAGACCATTACCTAGAAAACATTTTTTTTTCCACATAGGGGACCTCAAAAAATATTCTCCAAATTTTTATTTTTTATATATATATAAAAGGAAAATGTATACCACTAGATATAGGTTTGATCATAAGAAAGCTGTAAGAGGTCCAAGTCCGCAAGCTTGTTCCCTACTAATTCTAGTTTGCTACAACACTGGTAGGCCTAATCAGTCGGCTTTGCTCTCCCAAAATAATAGCTGCTAGGCTGTCCTACCTCTCACCACCACCAACCCGGCCACTCCGGCTCCATAGAGCCGTAACTGGAAATTCCCGTTAACAAGGTCTTCCTCCTATTCCTCCTCCTTCTATTGGAGAACATCTCCCATATTATTTCCCCCTAAATACCCCTTTTGAGTTTTCCTCTTTCGAACATCTAAAAGGGATTTCCACTTGCCCAAGTCTCTCCTTGTTCTTCTATACAACCCTACTGTCTCCTTGCCTCTTACTAAAGTCCTATATGACATGACTTTACTCTATCACTCTCTCCCTATCTCTCTCTCTCTGCCTGCCACTTCCTCCTTACTACCTTGTCTCCATCGTTCGTTCCAAAAGACAAGGTAAATATATATCTATATATATATATAATATATATATTATATAATATATATCCTTTTCATATTCTACCTTCTATCTGACAGAAGCCTTTTCTGTATTGTATACAACATAACAAACAAGGTATATTTGAAATTGAATATAAGGTTTTTTACAATAATTATAATTTTTAAAATTTCCCACTAGAATCGCAAATAATAATTATTAGCACTTATCAAATATGCTTAACTAAAACTTGGTCTGTAACACTCACATTATTTTCTCTTACTCTTAGTAAATACAATTCTAACTGCCAAATTTTTCCCCAACTTGAAATTTACTTAATATTTTGATTGTTAATATAACCTGTAGGAGCCACTTCTTCAGGAATCTCGCCGTCCCTGCGGGTATCCCAGCCCAACAACCTTCATTTAATCTGATTCTCCTCCTCAACACTGACACAATACGCATAACGGCTGCAGAGACAGCATTCAGATCCTAACTTTTATGAAAACTTACTTCTAGATCTTTAGTTCGCTGAAGGTGTATCCCGGCCTAACATTTCGATCAGCACTTACGCCGGCACTGTCCAACATTCACATTATGTCACATAGGACCTATGTTGTGTCAGGTGAAAAAGTTTATCAATGGCTACTCTTCCGGGCTTACTGCAACATTACTCCGACAAAATTAAGGCCACAAAAATGCCTGTGGGCCACCTTACTGGTCACTGTAGACTTCACAAGCACATGCATCGCCTGGATCTGACAGAGGATGGCCTGAATAGGTCAGGAAGAAGAAGTGGAAGGACAAAATCGAAAAATAATAGTTTAAAGTTTCTGAATATTTATAGTATCCAAAATTGTATTTTTGTTAGTGGAAGGACAAAATCGAAAAATAATAGTTTAAAGTTTCTGAATATTTTATAGTATCCAAAATTGTATTTTTGTTAATATTTTATAATTATTTTAGTGCTGTGAATTTACCTTCAGAAAGTGTGTATTTTAGAACCAGGTATATTAAATCTGTCATTGCTATTGAGAAAACAAAGACACTAAATTCCGTTAGGCCAAACCTTTGTAAGAAAATTCCCCCTCAATGTGCGGAGCTTGTATGGCTGAGATTTTTTGGAGAGGAGGAGCTGTCATCTGCAAGTATCACCCGAAAATTCTCTTTCAAGTCTCTATAAGTCTAATAAAACAGATAGGGCTTAAGAAGGTAATTGGTGCGGCGCGCTGGTAATTGAAGGTAATTGATACAGAAGGCGCTTCAGTGATCACACAGGAGCCTCTCTCCAGACTCCTAAGTCTAATTAAATAGACAGGACTGGAGAGTGCAGTCTACGATGTGGGTGTCACGATAGGCTCATAGGGGATACGGTGGCATAGGATGGATAGACAATCCCTGTAAAATTTATCTATCTAGTTTTTGTGTCCAACTAACAGTTCTGGTTATCACTCAGACAAGGCAGAGATTGTTTGGGTTATGAGGAAATTAGGTTCATGACCTTTGGTCGGAACAAGTTGTGTGTACAAGATCTTTCCCTTAAAGATTGTGTCCAATTTTGTTTGAACTGCTATGAATCTTATATTTTTGCTCCAGGCCCGGTTGTAGTGTTTCTTTGGGGTAGTTATATCAGCCCAGTGACGCTTTGAATAGTGTAGGGTTTGGTCACTCTTCCTAGACGAATAATAATAATAATAATCCCTCAGGCAAACTCTAGCTAATATTCTCATTGCCACCTAATATTCCTACAGTTTCACAGATTCCTAGAGAAAAAAGCAGATACTCATGTTCAGAGACAGTCGTGCAATAGGGCCTCAATAGATCTTTAAAGAAGTTTCACAGATCTCTATTTTGAACTCGTCATCTAATGTAGACCGTTTGTCAGAATATTCGAAATTAAATAGTCTTAAGAAAAACATTAAGAAATCCAAGATTGCGATAATTCTTACAGGTGGTGCAGCTAGAAATATTAAGAACTTTAGTTATGAAAACAGCAATATTGAAATCTACAAACTATCTAGGAGTGGTGTTTTCCTCATCTGGAAATTTTATGCAAGTGTGTATGTCTTCTCTCGCCAAGAGTGCAGTTGCAAGTCAGAAAATATTTAAAGTGTTATTTGCGACCAAATCTGATTCTTAGGACACAAAAAATTAGTAATTCGCAGTCTGAAAGTGTTTATTGTATATGAGTGAAATATGGTGCTGCCAGTACTCATATTTGGTGGTAAGAGGGCAGTTAAAGTTTTTAAGCTATTATTAAATTTATCACCTGGCACACCGGATAGCTATAGAGTGGAGATAGGTCGCACATATGTTGTCTGTAAAAATCTGCAATATAATGTTGGGATGGTGGTGTAAATTATTAGAAATGGATAATGAATGACCAGTTGTCCAGGCAATGTTTTAAAAGACTTATTGAACTAACAGAGTGCTAAACGATCCCATTTAAGTTGGCTTATGAGTTAAGGGACCTCCTCTGCCTAACAGGAGCCAAACATATCTGGGACTGTCAAAATATTGAAGTAGTGAGAAATAGTGTAAATGCTGTTGTAGAAGCAGAAAATCATTTCTTAAGTAAAGACATGGATTTCATTATTCACTCCTCATGTAATTTATATTATAGTAATATTAGTAGCCTTGGAATTAAAGAAGAATATCTATAACTATGTACATATAAAAAAAAAAAACAATTAATTTCACAGCAAAGAATGGCTTATAATAAAATGTTCGTATTACAATAAATGGTGATTTGCGAAAAATATATAATTTATGTAATTCCGGGGAAATGGATAGTTTAATATTATTTTTTAATTAGCTGCCTCTCTCTCTTGCTACATAGAAATAAATATTTAAACCAATACTTCCTGACAGCCCCCATTAATTCGGGTAAAATCGAGAACTTGTTGTCCAATATTAATAAAAATAAATTAAATAACATCCACTTATATGTTACAGGAAGTCTGGCCTTTAGAAATTTAACTGCATGATTTATGTTAATAAGTATTCATTCCATAATTATTAGAATAATAATAAACAAGAATGATAATATTTGTAGGTCAAGTTCAGCCCCATAATGTTTATAATGTTCATTTTGTTCTTTTCGTGTTTAGTTTTACTTCTTTATTAAGCGGTTAGCTATTTTAATTCATCAGACAGCTCAACGTTTTATTGGGCGGAAACCTGGCCTCTCAGGCATTGAGACGACAGGGCTGTGAAAATTAATTTTCAGCCAAGTATGTACAATTCTACATGTTTATTAATTAAACCCTACATTTATTATATAAATACATAAGTTCAGCTTCAAAAGCTGGCTACTATTCTGGTTTTATAAATGTTGACATCTGAAACCACCAATTTAGGATCTCTTCAGTCTATAAACTTCTGCAGCGTAAGGTCTGTCACAAAATTATTTTAATGTAATAGTTCCACATCACTCTCTGTTAGACTCCCTAAAACATTCACATAGACATGGTCAGAGTATAAGTTTCAATTGTACACATACTGCTGCGGTATAAATGAAAAATTTCAATAGTTTCCAAGGTGCTTTTATTTCAATAATGTGACTAAAAAAAATTAAAACAAGAAAAAAGATAAGAGAAATTACTGTTCTAGTATGTTAAAATAAATTTTCAACTTCGATTCTGAAATACATTTTTCAAAATAGGAGAGTCAGGAAAAACTGAACAAAACACAGCGAACGGTACTTTAACTAAAACATATTTTTCCTATCATTCAAGACAGACTACTTTTATCCACTACACTTGACATTCGTGTGTAATAAAATAAATAAATTCTTTGTCCAGACATAGAATATTTTAAATAGAACTTACTTCTAACTGAACTGGCACAAACCGGGTAATAGAAAGACATGCTATCCTTCCCATAGGACCATACAGTTTTTATGGGTTCAGCAACACTAAGATACAGGAAATTGGTTTTCTAAATGCAAAGCTTGGCCTGCATCTTACACAAATTCTATAATAGCCATTTTAATAAATTTGCAAATAACTGTATACTAAATAAGTTATTTATGTAATTATTAATTTCATAACATAATCTTCACATAAATAATAAACACTGTAAGTATCATAATCAGTAATAAAGCATGTTACATTTCTGTACATTTATGTGGCATATGCGAAATAAATAGCCTCTATCCATTACCAGAAAGGGTGTAAACAATAAAATAAAAAAAATAGTGTTTTAGGAAAATGAATGGAATGTTGAATGAAGTTTTTCTCGAGTAAAATAGTACAAAGTTCAAGCTCTACAGGAACATCTCTTTAAAAACTTGTTTTAAACCAATAATTGAATTTAATAAATTATGCCTAGTTTCCACGATACCAGTAAAGAAAACAGATTCTCAACGGAAAGAAAGCCTGAGCTCATAGAAGTACCAAATTTTATAGATAGAACTATGTATAACTGCCAAGTTGGAAACAATTTAACACAAAAAAAGAATAATATATCTCATCGACATAAATATGTGGCTCAAAAAATCACCTCATTATAAAAACAATATGTTGTAAAGCTTTCAGAAGATGCAGGCATAGAAATTCTCAGGTATAAATAGCTGGAAAATAAAAAGACTGAACAGGTGAGATCAATGCTTTCCATGTTTTTTTAAAATGTGGAAGCTAGGAAGTAACTTGCCAATCAAGTGAAAATAAATAAAAAAATCTGATTGAAAAACTCAAAATAATATTTGTATAATTACTTCCTTTATTTTCAAACTTTACCAACTTAATCCAAATTCGAAAGTATGGAACATTTAATGCCTCCTAATGTTTATAAATACTTAGTGTTAATCAATTATACAATACTCCCTCAAAAACTATTTTAAAATAAATTGTGTAAATATCGTAAATAATCAGGTCACTTATTTTGATGACAGGCTAGGCTGAGGCGACTTTAAAAAAACGCAGCTTTAGAGTCCATGCTATGTAGAAGATGTACCATAATCTAGATACATTTTACTATTTTTAGGATTAATTTTTGTAATAATAACTACCTCTCATCTGCGGCTATTCAAGAAAATCTCTAATTGCATGAATAATACAGCATGGATAGTATGATTTTCATTATTAATAGATATATGTATTTATTCCAATGAATGCAACTAATATTTATGAATTTATATGTATAAGTTACAAAAATTAAAATTCAAGCTAGATATTGGTTCTACCTGTATCAATTTGAAGGGAGTCTTGTTTCTCAAAATGTTATTATTCAAGCTTTTTCGAAAGTTTAGTTTCCATCAACGCAGAATATACCCTAATTTTTCAAACCAGATAAAAACAATAAATGATAAGCACTATGGTAATATAAATTATGTATAACAATAAAATATGTATGATTCAATATTATTATTG
The DNA here is from genome assembly GCA_011037195.1 of Triatoma infestans. Taxonomy (NCBI): domain Eukaryota; kingdom Metazoa; phylum Arthropoda; class Insecta; order Hemiptera; family Reduviidae; genus Triatoma; species Triatoma infestans. Next base: position 95,636 of record JAAEAF010002110.1, on the reverse strand, counting down.
TTTTCATATTTTATATTAAACATAAAACTTAATTACAAAATGTGGTACTTAAAATTATGCTTAATAAATTGAAATAAAGTTTAATATTCATTGTTTTTTCCCTTTTGAAAATAATAGTGTATATTCTCTTTGGATGAAAGCAGTAAACCATGGGAAAAGCTTGGATAATGATCAGATTTAAATTCGATACTTCAGAAACAAAAAAAACTAATACAAAAAATACATAAAAAGAAAAACTTCCAAATTAAGCAGATCAAACAAACGACTAGTTATGATAACATAAAGATAATTCATGGTCCTAAGACCGTCTGAGGAGTTCAGTAGTTATATAATTATTGTCATAATTCATTATTTTACTATTATTATTACTTAAGACAACAAATCTGAGAGCATTTAAGCAATTTTTTGTTTTAAATTATTATTTATTATTATTATTATTTTAAGCTATATATAAATACATAAAATTATTGAATTAAGGTATATCTCAATTTATATGCGTCTTTACAATAGTTAACCAGACCCTTCCAATTTGAACCGTTTAACAATTCTATAACTTGGTTCTTATTTAAGACAGTGTCTTTCAACCATTTCTTTCTGATTTCTGAAAGCGGTTTAATTCTGCAGTTAATTATATTAAAATAATAATGACATTTTTGTAATTAAAAGGGTCATGAATAACAAATTTTGAGTCCAAAATAGGGTTGCCAGATCTAATATATTTAATATCACCCTGATATATTTTGTCCTTATTGATGTATGATATTACATTCTAAAAGTACGTCTAAAAATGATATATTTATCCTGTCACTGCGATGAACAATAACAAAATAATTCGTACTAACGCGCTCATCTCGCGCCCCACAATCATCAGTGTATAAGTAGTGGATGCTGATTGGTTGATAGGAGTCTCGTTTATGGTGCGTGCGTATCTTGCGCCAACGCATTCCGCCGATTCCACTCTCGCAAGTGTCAAAAATGATAAAACTAAATTAAGTTACAAATACGTAAACGGTGATATACACCAATTGACAATCAGATAATACTGACGTTTAAGATTTTATTGTGCATTTATTTTTGTTATAAATTAACAGATTTAAGTTGGTTTTTATTTAATAAAGTTTCAAAAATATGTGGTATATTTCTTTCCTAAATGATATATTTTTGAAATCTTAATCATATATATTTACATTTTTCACCTGGCAACCCTAGTCCAAAAGATTGTCATGAAGTTGATAGGATTTAAAGAGAATAATGCTATTAATATAATTACCTCAACGTTGTTAATCTACAACATAACCATTGTTGGAATGTTAATACTATTATAAAATGAGGTGGATAAAAGGGATCAACATCTGATTAAAATCTTTAATAGTGTTTCTGTGTTTCCGAATTGAAAAACAAATTATTTCTGTTAAAAAGTTTTTTTTTGTAAAATTAGTTTTATTAACTATTACGAAACCAAAGAGATTTAAACTTATTATCCGGCCAAACACCAATAAAAAAAAGAAATCTTATATTTAGTTAAATGCTCGTTCTTCACATATTGTATAGGCTTCTTTACATAAAAGACCATCATCTCCCTTACAGATAAAAAGTGTATTCAACATAAACATGATAGGTTATGTTTCCAATATTACTATTTACATTATTATTATTATGAAAACTAGAAATTCCTTTAACATCTGAACATAAAGAATTGAATATTATACACTTTGAAAAGATTCAAAGTTACCTTTATTCTTATGAATAACAAAAGGAAAATTAAGTCCTCAAGATAACAGGGATTTTATCCTTCCTGGCAGTGCTTCTTTTCATGAAATCTGAATAGTTTCAGACTTTTTTCTCCAACACTCGAAGTGTAGCTTATCAATTTCCTGTAAAGAGTTGATTTCTACTTGAAGTTCTATCATATATCAGAATGAAGTCAATTCTTTCTACATTCTCTACATAAATATTATCCACTAGAATTTTGACGTTGGAGAAAAATCGAAAGTGATCAGAATTACAGAAAAATGATGCGTGCCTTAGAAGGATAAAATCCCATATATTTATCCAGCATTAGGGTTCACTTACATATTTAACTATTTCAATATCATACCGAAACATTTCTGCAAATGTCTAATTTGTAACTATCATCTATTCAAAATGTTATTCAACTGAGAGAATTTAAAAGGTGATAAAAAAATCTCATTTGCTATAAAATAAAAGGTTACAAGGATACAAAACCATTTTTACAGAAGATTAAATATTTAATCAAAAAATAAAGTCCTTATAAATTGATTTTGAAATTAAAAATGACCTCACAATTAATAATTCAGGCTCTTCTCTAGATGTGCTCCAGTCATGGGTCCTTCACCACATAGTGGACAGTCAGGGATTTTTGATCTAATTTATTTCATTTAGTTAAAACAAACAATAAAAAAAATAATTCTTACTTATATTTAATACTTAACGGTTTAACTAATAATTTGTGAAATGAATTATTATAAATATTTATTAATTTACCTAAATTATCTTAATGTTAATTTTACTTATGTATGAGATTGGTATTCACCAGAGCAGAGCAGAATTGAATAGATATTGAATTTTGCAAAAAATAATTATTCAAATGCATATTTTAATATATCATTTTATTTTGAATTGATATTGTAACGTTTTTCCCTCTAGACTAGCTACTGCAACTAGTTTTAAGTGGGTTCGCATAGATAAAATACTCTAAACTTCAATAAAGAAAACACCAATTTATTGTTATACACAATAAATTACAAAACTACAACACTTAATAATAATTACTTCACTTTGTTCACTTTTTATACACTTATCCACAAAGGTACACTTCGTTTGTCACTAGAAAAACTCTCTCAACCGATGGAGAATATTCTAGAATCTTCTTAATCCTACCAGAAAGAACTAGAGTGCGTCGCCAGCGCTTCCTAGCGGCCACTAAGAGAACTTGAGGTTCCTACTTCCTCTCCTAGATGGCACCACTGGCTGCGTTACAATATTAAATTAATAAATCAATACATTTCTTATATTAAATTGCGTAAATCATCTAGAAAGGAATATTTTACGCGAACAAAAAGTTCGCAGTAATAATATAAAATTATGTTAATAATTTATTAATTTGTTCAAAATTGATTTTAATGTAAATTAGAATTTGATTATAATAATCAAATTTTGGATTTTATTAAATTATACATAATTTTTAAGGTTTTAGACCTTTTTGAAAAGACGCCATTTTATTTGGATGCTCTACTTAAAAGATTTTTTCCCATGATTTAATTACCTGAAAAATAGAACTTATTAATTGCGATACTGGACCAAATGAGATGATAAGAAAGTTTTTTGATATGTGTGTAATGTTATGGTGTGGTGTTGTAGTTTGTAGTAAGTAGCACGAGCGATTTTGTACGAAGGGTTTGTAAATATGTAGCTTAAAAGAAAAGAAGTGTTAGCATTGATAAAGAAGTCACACTGTTTTTCAAAAGATATATTCTCTAAGAGAAATTAAGTTAACAACAATATGCTTATAATTTAATTGGAATAAACTCTTAAAACTTGATGTGGCTCTGATGTTTTCACTTTGGTAGCTAGAACGAGTCTGTCTTAAAATATCTCTTCTCTTTGTTTCAATTCCTCCCCTGTGAGAAGAAGGGGTAGTACAGTACAATGCCATAATTGTTCTTGAACCGTACGAGTAACAGGACTTTATACCTGGCTGGTCCTTTTACAACATATTTTGATAATTTAGATTTATTTAAAATTTAATATTATTTCAAGTTTCTTGCATCCATCACATTATCCCCCCTCCCGGAGAAATTTTTCGGCACGAAAAACTTGGGAGGTAATCTAGAGTTGTAGAGGCTTGAAGGTTATCCTCTGGTATGGCGAAAGGCGTGTGTGTAACCTCTGTAAGGTAGTCGTGTGTGTGTAAGTAGACTACAGGCATCTTCTTCTGGAGCAAACGCTGCTTGAATGTGTGAGCGTTGCTCTGGTGATGGATCGTCTCCTTCTCGAGCGAACGCTGCTTGAATGGGTGAGCGTTACTCTGGTGGTAGGTTGATTGGCAAACACTGCTTGGCGAGTGTTGCTGATGGAGATGTAACTGGCAAGGGTAGACAATATAGGCTTCTGAGTGACGGTGATGGATGTAATTTCTTGAATTCTTGAAGTGACTCTATATGCATATAGGTGTTTTTGTTAATATGACTCTATATAAACGAAAATGCATATGTTTTTCTTGAAGTGATTCTATATAACTTAAATAATTCTTAAATAATTCAAAATAATTTAAAATAATTATAGATACATTACAGAAAAATTTATAGTAATAAATAAATAAGCAGTAAAATTTAAATGAACAAGCATAATTAAATACATATATATAGCACCACGAAAATCTATTTATTAGTGTGGTAATAAAATACAACAAAATGAAGGAAAGGTATTGAATAAGGTTTTTAGAAGAGAGCTAATTGTGTTTTTAGAAGGAAATATTGTGTTGTTGATCCCTTTCCATTTGGAAATTTGTGGTCTTATTTTATTTCCTTTTGGAAATGTCGTGTAAGTTTATTTCCTTTGGAAATTTGTGCAGTTTGTGAGTATTCCATTTGGAATAAGTCCAGTTGGCGTCCTTTTCTTGTCCATCTTGAAGTAATGTTTGTAAGTCTAATTTATTAATTGCTGCACGTGCAGGCATATTTGTGTATATTTTTGTTATTTCCCTTTGGAAATACGTGCAGTTAGTTGGTGTTCATCTGTGGAAAGAAATTGTTAACCTAGTTGTACATCGACAATTGTTGCATTTGCAAACAGATATATATAATTTTCAGTTTGTGTAGTCTTATTTACTATGATCGTAGGTTATAATTGTGATCGTTCTCAGTGTGTGGTTGGGGTAATATTAGTATACGTAGTGAATTCATCGATTCATTATTAGTTTAAATGTTTGTTTGATTTAGTTTAGTTTTATGTGTGTTTGTAGGAGGATTATAGGATTATGAGGAATCCGAAGTTTAGTATCAATTCCTTTTGTAGAATGTTTGATCTGAAACTAATTCTTTTAAACACAAAATTAATTTATATATATATAAATACATGGCTAACATGCTATTTTCATGCAACATTCATAGACATGCAATTCATGCATACACATGCAATGATGTAGCTGTGAAGAAGTTTGATTCTGGAAAGAGAAATTTAAAATTAAATTAATGTTAAATTAAAATATTGCTGAACACTTAATTTTATAGAAATTCTTATAGTTAAAATTCTTAATTAAGACATATTATTCTATTGAAGTAAAAATGTTACTGCAGTAGCTACTTTATGAGGTATGTATACATATTTTGGGCCGTCGTATTCCAAGAGCTATTCAGCTATGCTGTGCTTTCTAGGTACCTTGAACATACATTAAGAAAACAATTAAATATTAGAAAGATGTTAGATTAATAAATCAAAAGATCGACAAATATATAAACAAATAAGGTAATGCAGTTTTCTTTTAAAGCGAACTGAAAAAAAAATAATACATATCATGAATATCATAAATAAACATCAAAATATCAAACTAAATAGGCATTATGCTTAAGACCATTGAATCTGCAAAAAAAAATACATAAATTATTAATATTAGGTATAATGAAAAATTTATACTAAATCAAGGTCAATGTCAAATATTTGATAAAATTCTCAATTTCTGCACTGAGTCGTCGTCGCTGGAACAGAAAGAAAAATGTGTTAACTAAGCAGCAATAAGTTTACTGTTCATTTTGGATTCTGCAAATAAAATAAATTTTAAATTATTGTAAGTAATATACATTTTAGTTCTTAAGTCTAACTAATTGATTACATGCATTTTTTTTTTTTTTTTAATTATATGGTATTAATTAAATATATACATGTGGTGTAGTATGTAAAGCTAAGAAGCGTGATAGATTGAGAATTATTTCAAGAGATTCTCTATTGTTGTGTTATGTATTGTGTGCGCGAGGTGGCACAGAAATTTTGTGGCTAGTTACTAGGGATTTTAGTGAACTTAGCGATTAGTACTAAATTGGTGCGTTTGAGCACTATTTGAAAATGGAATGTTGAATTTATTGAGTGTTAGTGTACGTGTGCGCAAATTGATAATTGCCCTATTTAATGAAAGGACATCTCTACCTAGTATTAATTGGAAATTGCCTTTTAATTGCGAAACTATGAATTCGCCAGAAAAATTGGAATTTTCGACATTGTCCGCATGCAAACGAAGGGACGTGATGCCATAATTAGGTATTACTTGGTTAGTCAGAGATTTTAAAATAATTTGGAATGCTGAAGGTTCTTATTTCGACAAAAACTGGAATCCACTAGGCTGTGACTAGCTCCAATGTCTACAAGGGCACGAATAAATTTTTTGGCCAATTCTTAAATTTACTAACAAATTATCAGAATTGGTGAAAGCAGGTATGAGAGCCAAGGTCATAACATCAGCCGTTCGTGAGAGCGGCTGTGGGCTTAACCGTTTTTTGGCTGTATCTGGAAATATGTTCGAGCCGTATGTCCAAATTTAGAACAAAATTGGCAAGTGGGCCTATTTTGGAGGTTATTGCTACCATTATTATTATTATCACTATACTGGGGTCTATCTGAATAAGGGTTAAATCGCGAATTGTTTGAATTAATTCGAGGACTATGATTATTACTATAATATTGATTATTATTATTATTATAGCGATTATTACTATTTGCTCTGTGATTAAGGTTTTGAGGAATATTAAATTTCTTAGTCATTTTGCCAAAGTTAGTACGAGGTTTTGGTCAAAATTTGTTGGTGCAGTCCACGTCAAAATGTGGACCGGAACAATGGCGGCAAGGTCTGTTCCTTATTACATTAAATACTCTACAAGTGGTAGTTGGTTTTAATTGTTGCTTTTGACTTTTATTACGATGCGGGCATTCTCTGTGGAAATGCATTTGTCCACAGTAACGACAAGGAGATGGGGATGTACGAGAATTGGAATTTTTCGTAGTAACAGCGAAAACTGTAGGGTTTGATTCAGAAGCCTGAACTTCCTTTAGGGCATTGGCATAGGAAAGTGCTCCATCTAATTTTTGAGGAAGCTTCGTTCGCACCTCATTACGAAGCGGTTGAGGAAGTGACTTCAAGAATGCATCAGTGGCCAGTTTATCTAAAATTGCTTGTAAGGCCTCGAGTGGGTTAGCTTGAGCTTTTAAATGAATGGCGGATTGGATATGTCTAATCCTATCCGCGAATATTTCAGGAGACTCAGTGGGCAAGGACTGAATATTAGTCATCTGTTGTAAGAGGACTAGGGGTGTTTTCTCCTTACGAAATCGGGCTAGAAGTCGCTCAGAATTAGAGGATACGTTATATTTGTACCCTGGCGTTGTAATTCGGCCTTCTGGGTGTCGTAAAATATTTTTGCAGAACCTGAGAGCCTAAGTGCTAATATTTCTAATTTAGCAGCGTCGTCCCAGCCAGAAAGGCTAGCACAGTGGCTAATTTGGTCTAGGAAATCTGTCACCTTGGCTGAATTTTCGCCATCGAAGGTAGGTAAGCTGTTTATCAATTGCAAATTTCTTAAAGAACTAGCTGGTTGATTGCTGGGGGTGGGAGGATTTGCTAATTGTTGCTGAGCAAGCAAATACTCTACAGCAGCGTCGATGCCCATGTCTTGTCCATTAATCTTATACATTTTGTCAGTGAACGAATTGCTTGGGGAAAGATTTTTTGTTATTTTTTAAAAATGAAACAAGATCTACTGTGTAATAATGTTAATTTATATACTTAATTTGAAGAAAATAGATATCTTTCACTCACGGTATACAGATATTTCAATAGAATGAATATCTTAAAACAGATGTTTATCCTCACATTTAGAGGTTGATCTGATTTGAGCGAAATTTTATCGAAGTGATGGTTAACAAATTTGTCATGAAGTTCCAGAACTTGGACAGAAAATTTTTCAATGTCATTTTTTTTTTTAGGGCTAAGTTTTATTACTTCACTATCCTTTTTTACGAAACGGAAATCTAAAATATTATTCAGCAATTTATAATTGTAATTGTATTGAAGAAGGAGAGTGAGTTGTTGTTGACTAATAAGCCTATTTATTGGTGAGTAATAAATTTCTGCAAAAAAAATTGTTCAAGTGATCACGTTGTCTTTTGAGTACAAATAGCAATTTCTGAAACACTGCAATCTCATTGCCAGTAATGCAGATTTTAATGAGTGAACTTCCGAAACAATCTCAGCTTTGAGGAAGGGTAATTTCCTTTTTACTGTAAAACTTGGTGTAGATTAGTTATTCTATTTGAATAAATTCAGATTTTACTATGATATCGTTATTTATTGTCGTTTCAAATTTTCAGTAAAGTTTCACTCTCAATTCTTTTGAAAGTGTTAATTTTGGGTTTTGATTATTGAAGCAGCTCTTGGCATTTAAATATTTTATCCAATTCTGGCAGAAATATCCAGGTAGAAAATATTCTTTGGCATAACTGGGTTTTAAGTGTCATTTTGCAAGAATAATTTAAAAAAATCATTTTATATAGAATTTATTTTTGTATTAAATGTTTAATCTTCGTATTAGAAGCTTTGTAGATACGGTTTCCTTGCTGACTCGCAAGCAAGGGTTCATCATAAAACTGTTTTCATAGCGAAAATGTAGCCGCAGTTACTCTTATTCCATATCATTTTGCGTTTGAATGGCTGGGGCACATGATTCATGCGTGGGTGAAACCCACAAAAGCAGCTCTTTTCGGATTAGAACGCATACTTGTAAATTACTATCTATGGTAATAAATTCGAAACTTTGTTTTTAAGTGAGCGATAAACATATAAAATAGAATTCAGTAAAAATACATTTAACAACAACTATTTCAGTTCAGTGTACCTGAACTCAGTTACCTGTTCAGGCAAAAAATAAAAAAAATTAGGCAGCCAGAGGAGAACCACAAAGTTTCGGCGTTATTTTGCGATTTTGGTGTAAAGTTATATTTCCATCGACGTATTATATACAGGTTTAACTTTTGCGGCTGTGGTTCCCGCTACCTCCATCGTTTACTTTTTTACTTTCTCTTATTCCTAGTAAGAGGAAGGATTGTAATTGTGTCAAAAAAAAAGAATAATATATCTCATCGACATAAATATGTGGCTCAAAAAATCACCTCATTATAAAAACAATATGTTGTAAAGCTTTCAGAAGATGCAGGTATAGAAATTCTCAGGTATAAATAGCTGGAAAATAAAAAGACTGAACAGGTGAGATCAATGCTTTCCATTGCTTTTTTAAAATGTGGAAGCTAGGAACTAACTTGCCAATCAAGTGAATAAATAAAAAAATCTTATTGAAAAACTCGAAATAATATTTATATAATTACTTCCTTTATTTTCAAATTTTAGCAACTTAATCCAAATTCGAAAGTATGGAACATTTAACGCCTCCTAATGTTTATAAATACTTAGTGTTATACAATACTCCCTCAAAAACTATTTTAAAATAAATTGTGTAAATATCGTAAATAATCAGATCACTTATTTTGAGGACAGGCTGGGCTGAGGCGACTTTAAAAAAACGCAGCTTTAGAGTCCATGCTATGTAGAAGATGTACCATAATCTAGATACATTTTACTATTTTTAGGATTAATTTTTGTAATAATAACTACCTCTCATCTGCGGCTATTCAAGAAAATCTCTAATTGCATGAATAATACAGCATGGATAGTATGATTTTCATTATTAATAGATATATGTATTTATTCCAATGAATACAACTAATATTTATGAATTTATATGTATAAGTTACAAAAATTAAAATTCAAGCTAGATATTGGTTCTACCTGTATCAATTTGAAGGGAAATTGATGATAGAGTCTTGTTTCTCATATGTTTTTATTATTGTTGAAGCTTTTTCGTATGTTTACTGCTTCCATCCACAGAGAATATGCCCTAATTTTTCAAACCAGATAAAAACAATAAATGATAAGCATTATGGTAGTATAAATTATTTATAACAATAAAATGTGTATGATTGAACAGGGAATCATGTGTATGAGTTTTTATCGGGAATATCCGTTTTGCTGTCCCCTGAGTCAAAAAGAGAGGTCTTTAGCAAATGGTCTATGTGTTCGTGTAACGGTGTGTATGTATGTGAACAGCATAGCTCAAAAACGAAAAATCGCTGGATTTTCCAACTTGATATTCAGTTTGGGTATCACCATGCAGTTCGAGAGTACATTATCTGCCAAAATTCCTCAACCAGAAGTATCTCTTTACTGAATGGTTATTTTCACTTTTTCACAATTTTCTCGAAAATGGCTCCAACGATTTTCTTTAAACTTGGTATATCAACTACATATATAAAGATCTCAATATTAATTTGATACATTCACCGGAAAAATGTTTTTTAAGGTCACTTTTGGTGGAGGGGTGGGGTTAGGTTGTTCTCTAAATTCTATTGTATCTTCTTCTGACATTTATCTTTCGTTCCTCGTGTGATACTAGTGGAAACGTCGTCCAATTTTTGCTTGTGCCTCTAATAAAAGGCAAGAATATGTGCAAAATGTATTTGGTTTTATTTCTTCCTAAGAAAAGGACCATTAATGAACATATCAATTAATAAATCATCCCATTTTGCTGGTAAAAATGTTAGAAATTGTTTATCCACATGTAAGAAAACATTTTTTTTTCCATGTTACACTTAGTGTAACTCCGACTATATTGGATGGGTTTAGTTGTTAAGAAAAGTATAAGGGGAAGGCTCTTCCTACCATGAAATTGATAAAGTTGAAAAGGTGCGAGCAAGCAACAAGGGGCACAGTCCCTAGGGTGTAAAAGTCTATCCCGGATTCCCTCCTTCGCCATTATAAATTATACAGCTTCTCACAAAATGCTCTCTATACAGTATAGTGTTGTTTGGCTAACACAATTTAGCCAACGTCACTCGACTTGAAGATATAGCACATTTGCTGGACGTCCCAATTACTGCAAAGCGGACAAATTATCTTTCTCTTTTCTTGTATACAAGTCTCCACTTTTGCTGTCTAACTTTTTTATCCTATAGAACTTTTTTTCTGATTTATACTATACTTTACTAATGTAAAGTTGATTATTGCAACTAGGTTGTTTGTGTCCAAAGTATTCTTGAGATAAAATCAATGAAGAGTATGTGAAAATGGCAAACATTAAAATGCCCTATCAGCTTATAATCTTTAGGATTTTGGAATAGATTTGAGACAGATAGTAAATACAATTTTGTCACCGGGTTGCATTACATATACAAATAGAAGAATCTAAACTTAATAAAACGACTTTTTTTTTTTGTAGGGAACCCCCTACCGGAAAAAAGTTACAAACAAAAGTGATATGTCTTTCTAAACGTAAAGTTAATATAAAAGTTTAATGAAACCCTTTGATGTATTTATGGAGAAAATTGCAGAAAACTGAAAAACTCTTAGTAATGTTCGCACTTCTGTTCAACCGATTCTTTTTTTTTCAAACTGCAATACATTTAATTCTAATTATTATTATTAGTGCCATTTTTTTTTTTTTTAAACTTAAGAAACTTTTGTTGGCGAAAAACGCAACGGTTGCTGTTTAAATTCTTAAAAGGGGGCCTACATTTTTTTTTTCCTGTTAATTTAGTAATTTGTTTAGGTTTTGTTTTAATTCCAGTTATTTCCTGTTCCTTTAGTGCACTAAACTTCTTCCATTGTCTGTGAAGAAATAATCAATAAAATAATTGTATTTTTCCTGTCTTTCAGGCAGCACTGGTTTTCTTAAAGACATGTATGTTCTCAAACTGCTAGAGAGAGCTACATAGGTCTACACTTTCTTAGCCAGTATTACGCAAGCCCATGGTCCTTTACTAGCCCACTAATTCTTCTCTAAAATAATTTTTTTCAGAAAAGTGTTTCAAATAAAAGTGATACGTTTCTATCTATGCAGCAAGCATGTCAAGTCAAAAAAAAAAATTGATATAACCGTTTTTTTGAAGTTTATAACATTTTTCCTCTTACCAAGAAGCATTGCGATCGCGCCAGATTTTCAGATTGAGTTTTTACCGGAAATTAATATTTTGGGGCCTCCTGAAAAATATGTTTTGAGGCAATGGTGTGTGTATGTGTTTTTTTTAGTTTTACCAGAATATCTCAAAAACGAAGTCGCTGGAAGCTCAAACTCGCTATTCCGTTTAGGAGCACAGCATAAGACATAGATTTCTGGCAAAATCCATCAACCAGAAGTACAAGTTGACCGGATGTTTTTTTCGTTTCCTTGATTTTCCTAAAAACGGCTCGAACGATTTTCTCTAAACTTCGTATACTATCTACACATAAAAAAAACTTATCACTTTTATTTGAAACATGAGTAAGATAAAGTCGTATGTATTTTACACCAGATTTATTCTTATTCAGGAGACTCCGAAGCATGTACATCCGCTGAAAACCCAATTTCGAAAATCTGGCACGAACGCAATAGTTCCTCTTACTAGAATTAATAGAATGTAAAAATTACTTCAGAGATATTCTGTTATAAAGTTTTAAATATATATAGGTGCTTGTGTACTCGGTTTACCACCGTATACCCAAATTTGAAATATGGTTTCAGTTGAACATTCAATTGCTCAATGCAATGTATCTTTCAAATGGTTTCATTGTTCATGCAAAAACTGTTCAGTAGAAATGCACCTCCGGTCAACCGATTTTCCGCAAGCTCAGAATATTGGTCACTTATTAATTCTATTTAATATTATTTGGATGAAACAATTATATAATAAATTGAAATAGCCCACCCCCTTCCTCGAAAACTCCCTAAATGAAGTTTTCCCGAGAAATGTTTTCAGCACGTTTTATGAGAAGTTAATATACCATGTTTAAAGAAATCGTTGTAGCCGTTTTCGAGTAAATCGCAAAAAAATGAAAAATACATTCAGTAAAGTAGTACATCCGGTTGAGGAATTTTGGCAGGTAAGTTCCTATTGGATCCCATTATGATACCCAAATGGAATATCAAGTGTGAACTTTCCGCGATTTTTCGTTTTTGATATGTGCTGTTCACATACATACACGCATCCACACAGGCCATTTTCAAAAAACCCTTTTTTGAACTCTGGAAACCCCAAGACGATTATTTCCGGTAATATTCGATATTGAAAATTTGACGCGATTACAATAAATCTTCTGATTTGCCAGCAATGAGAGAAAGTAAAAATGTTTTTAGAAAATAATCTGTAAATATGCGGGTGTGTATTTGTAAAAAAAAAAAATATTTCAAAAACTACAAATTGCAGGGTGTTTGGTTTATATTCCGTTTCGATAATCCAAACAAAGATTGCCCGAATCAGACTAGAAAAATTAATATAATCCTAGTGAAAAGAATCTTGCATGTATTAACTTTTCCAGAAGCTTGTATTTTTAAATGTTTCAGAAAAAAAAGTTCTGTTCAGAAAATCCTAAAATAAGAAAGCTGTTACTTAACGAATGAAATAGTAGTTAAATTTATTATAACGCTAAAGAAGGGGGATCACTAGCAGTAGGAGATATGAACTCCCACTCCCTAACAGCCCATATGATTGTGTAACCTTTGAACGTTGGTGTCATTGGAAATGGTTGATTGCCAGCGGTTAAAAACTGTGATTTTACAGCAAAGATAGTGATTATTACTTGTGGACTTGCTACCTGTAAGTAATTAAAATCATTCATACAAAATAGGTTATAATTATTGGTTGGTAAATAGTATATGTGAGAGATGAAATTTTTTTTTAAGTTGAGAGTGTTTGATTTCTCTAAGTAGTTCTTATTTAAAGCAAATCTCTGAATTAGTCAGCAAAATAGCATTTCACCCAGCCAACACTTCCATTTGATTTCAGTTTTAACAGGTTCTTTCATTGAAGGAAATATATACTTATTCTCCCTATTAATAACTTGTACAATTAATAGCGGAACTAGGTCAGCTTCTATTTTAATTTGATCAAAAGATTATAACCTTGTATTAGAAGGCTTAACCTAATAATTTCTGATATTACTGTATATAGTTATCCACCCCTATAAAGAACCTTATATTTTAAGTCTAGCATATTTTCCTTCACCTAATTCTAAGTTGCTTCAATATTGTTGGCCTATTAATTAATAAAAAGTTCAGGAATAGTTTGTTTTTCTTGTATATTAATCATTAAAAACTTGATTATTTTTATTTACTTTGCACAGGCAAAAAACTATGTCTCTCATATTTTCGCTGATTTCTCGTGGATTTGCAAGTTCAACAATGGCATCGGCAGCAATTAAGAATGTAACTGTTGTAGGAGGAGGATTGATGGGCTCAGGAATAGCACAGGTAAATTTCTTGATAGCATGTGTCCTTATCAGAAGGAAAGAGACATATGTATTTGTACCCCATTAAGATTATAATAATAATTAGCATTTAAAGTGGAAACACTTCATTGTCTGTGATACTTGCGTTAATTATTACTATGACCTTCAGTTATTTAATGGAATAATAATGAAATTTAAGGAGAGGAATACTTCTAAAATTTTTGATTTCAGGTAGCAGCCCAAGCAGGAAATGATGTAGTTTTAGTAGACATAAGTGAAAATGTATTGGGTAAAGCTAAATCTGCGATTCAAAAAAATCTTTCCAGAGTAGCTAAAAAGAAATTTAAGGTAATTTGAAATTTTAGTTTATTTATACAATTTTCATTTAAGTCCATTCTACAATTTAAATAAAAATTAAAAAAAGTTTCGTTGTTCATTTTAGGATGATAGCTCAAAAATTGATGAATTTATTAAGAAATCAATGGACCATTTAAAATTTTCCGTTGATTTGACAAAAACTGCGGAAAATAGTGATCTCATTTTGGAAGCTATTGTTGAAAATATTGGTGTTAAACATAAACTTTTCTCCTCAATCGATGCGGTATTGTTTTTTTTTTAAATAGATATCTGAGATATTATTATTTTGAAAACCCAAAGTATTGTAAATCATTGTTTTGAACAGATTGCTCCAAAACATACCATTTTTGCAACTAATACTTCTTCGTTGTCGGTGACTGAAATTGCTTCAGTAACAAATAGAAAGGATAGATTTGCAGGGCTTCATTTCTTCAATCCTGTACCTGTTATGAAGTTATTAGAGGTAAATTAATTAGTTTTCATAGTTAATACTACTCATACCTACGTGCTACAATACTATCATATTACAATTTGGAATCTTTCCAGTATTAACTAAACAAATTAATAGCAATGCCAATTAATTGTAAACCTGCTTATCAATAAACAGTAAGAAAGAAAGATGTGAAAGTGAGGCATGTTATAGCACTCGCGTTTGGAATGTCTTCATTCTGTACACGTTGGAAGGTTTGGCTGATTTCCAAATTTCGCAGCCGTATTATGTCGAATTTTGGTTTTTGTAGATTACTTCAACGATATGTTTATATCACAAACGACACTGGTTGATTGCGATATATGTAAACATATCGTTGAAGTCATCTCTCTACACGATGATTGCATACATTATTTTGACGTTGGATGAAAATCCGAAACCGGACAGAACCAACAAAATGATGCAATCTGTCGAATAAAATCATACATATTTGTAGATGGTTTTTCTATTCCCTTTCAGTAATCTTCGCAATTGCCGAAAT
The DNA here is from genome assembly GCA_011037195.1 of Triatoma infestans. Classification (NCBI taxonomy): domain Eukaryota; kingdom Metazoa; phylum Arthropoda; class Insecta; order Hemiptera; family Reduviidae; genus Triatoma; species Triatoma infestans. The sequence goes on along the minus strand of JAAEAF010002110.1, from coordinate 79,991 downwards.
CTGGTATTTAATGTTTAACTTCGAAAGCCTCTTCTGGAAGTTCCTGGGTCAGACGACGATCTAAATAGAGTTCAAGTCTATCGGAGGGAGTTTCCGTTAAATTTCACTGTTGTTTAAGAATGTGTATGTAATGTATAGCTCATGTGTATGGATTTTTGGCTGTTTATTTTGATTAATATCTGCAACCATGTTGAATGGATTCATGAAATAAATATTGTTTTTATGACGCTTTGTGTAAATATGTATAAAATTGGTCCCAGTATATTTCTTGCGGATCGCAGCCTTAATGGGATTAGACATAACTTTATTTTCATTCTCGTGATATTAGATAAAATTAAAGAATTAGGGAACAATGTTTTTAATTTATAAAGAAACAATGGATAAAAAGATGTATTGAAAACTTAAGACACATCCCAGTAAGCTAGTTTAGAATATCATGTCCTTTTTCTAGTTTTTATGTTGTACACATTTCAGAAGGAACTAGTCACTTGTTCAGAAATCTTGGCATCCCTGGAGTATCCCAGCCGAATAACATGAACAAAACTTATATTGACACCTCTCTCATTCACACGATACACATTGGACTTGCAGAAGTAGTTAATGTGTGCAACTACTACTTAGGTTTAGCGAACCCACTGGGTGAAGTTTTGCTCACCGCCAAATACATTCGGTAACAATATTTTTTGTACACTTGCCGACCGCTAAATTCTTTATACAAACCACACCAAAACCTAGAGAGGAGTCTCTAGAATAGCTCTTCCTTGGATTCCACTTCGCAGTGGATTTGGTTTTACAGCAACTTATCCGACACATCCAAGTAACATATTTCATCTTAAGTCTGAGACAGTGATGCCCTGGAAACGGATTTCTACGCAGTACAGAATGGAGGTCTGAAAGTATCTGAATTTCTAAATGATGTACATAATTATATTACAAAATAGCTTAATGATTAGTTTACAATGCGACCAATATGTAACATCTGACGTACTATTTCTGGATATCGGTGAAGTAGAATAAAAAAAATATTCAAATTCTTGCCGACATTTCGGAAATGTTATTTCTATCTTCAAGGCTTTAATATTATATTAACCAAAACCATAACAATAAAAAATCACCTTTTCATATCTTTTTACTTTCTCTTATTTCTTATAATGTATTTTGATGTCTGTATTTTTGCACAATTTTAACAAATCATTTGTAAATTAGACCTACACAATACTAATCTATTGTATTAAAATATTATAGCCTTGAAGATGGAAATAAATATTTCCGCAATTTCGGCAAGAATTTGAATTTTTTTTTATACTACCTCACCAATATCCAAAAATAGTACATGTATGTTCTGCATGTTAGCATATGTATTTTCTGTTCGTAAATACTAAAATTAGTATTTTTGTTTATTGTTTAAAACCAATTAGGTTATTAGAACTAATGATACTTCAGATGAAACATATCAAACGTTAATGGCTTGGGGTAAAGCAATTGGTAAGACGGCCATCACGTGTAAAGATACTCCAGGATTTGTGGTAAACAGATTATTAGTCCCACAGCTAGCCGAAGCAATGAGGATGATGGAAAGAGGTGACCTGTTTTTTTTTTTCAAATTGCTATGATTTGATTTTATATAAAATTATAAAGAAGAACATTATTACCATGATTGTGTACATATTTCATACAGGTGATGCAACTTTCCAAGATATTGACATAGCAATGAAACTCGGTGCTGGTCATCCGATGGGTCCATTTGAATTAGCCGATTATGTTGGTCACGATACGACCAATTCAATTATTGAAGGTAATGTTGATTTCTTTGAAAAAAAAAAACTGACAAAACTAACTAATAATTTCTTGGTTACTGAGTGATTTTTTTTTTCTCTTTTAATCTCTTTATAGGATGGCATAAAAAGTTCCCAGATAATACTCTGTTTGAACCAGTGAAAACTCTACAAGATATGGTTAAAGAAGGAAAACTTGGTATGAAAGTCGGTGAAGGATTTTATACGTACAACAAATAATTCATGATGAATTTTAGTATTAATTTAAAAAAATCAAATAAAAAATAGTAATATATAAGAAGATTCCCTTTCTGTTGAGGTATATTTTTTCAAAAGTTTTTAAAATTTGTAAGTATTTTTCGCAAAAAACTGACATTTTACATTACCACAATATGTATAGTTTTTTTACTGTGAATGTAATAGGTTGTATATATTGAATAAATAATATTTACAATTGTTTGCTATGTCATTCTTTCCCTCTTGTTTTGAATTTTATACTGACATGATTTTCTCTTAATCCATGGCCTACGTTGTTTAAATTGGAATTTATTAACCATTAATGTTTAGATTTGCAACTGTATGCGAAGTTTAAAGACAATATCTGAGATTATGTCCATCATAGTCGGCAGGTTTCCTTCTTTTTGAATCTTCATCCCTATCAGAATTCAATTTAAGAAACTCTGGATGATGGCTAAAGATCAGAATCTGGTAAAAACCTCCAAAAACCCACAGTATCCTCTAAATCACCTTATTTAAAAAGAAAATCATTGCAGTTCATAATAAAGAAATTGCCTACTACTAAGTCAAAAGAACATTGAGTAAGATATTTCCAGTTGATCGTATTCGGATCGAATCCTATTATGCGGAATATTTGTGAAACCAAAATAGAATATTGAGAAGTTCAGCTACAAATCGACCTAACCTACAAAAATTTTAGGCATAGATGTAATTATGTATGTACAATTATCCTTATAATCATTAAAGTAGCAGCGGCCTAAACTAAACCTTTTCCACTTATCAGCCAGATTTCATTTTAGTTATTAGAATGTAAAACGTCATGCTTTCCTCTATGGTCCCAAAAAATTAATTTTCTTGGGAAATGTTATAAAGAAAAATTATTTTAGAGCCACCGGCCGGTTTCATCATAACGTGTTCACCCATCCCTTCAAAAGTGTCTTGTTAAATAGTTTAATATCATAGTTAGGCGTGAGCTTGATATTTAACCTTGGAGGCTCGAACAGGATTAAGCTAATGCAGGGCACTACCTTATTAATGAACTTGAAAGAAAACCCAAAAACAAATTATATGCACATTAAGATATTATTATTTTGATGAAGTTAAAATTTGTGAGTTACGGCCAAAAAAAGCGCTATAAAATCGCCAAAGTTTCGATATATTTTATAGCTTTTTCAAAGCATGTTTTTGTGTAATAATGTATTTTGTGAAAAGTGAATATAAAATTGATGAAATGTTAATACATTTACAAGCTACCACCAATTTCACATTCACTTTTCACAAAACATTATATAACACAAAAACGCCTTTGAAAAAGATATAAAAACATCAAGAAACGTTGGGGATTTCACATAATTTGGGGGGGGGGCACTACTACTTTTCACAAATATTGTGACGGCTGATAAAAACGACATCAACGTTTTCTTTATTTAGTTTTTTTTTTATTGGTTGTAACAGCGGATGATTAAATTTGCCAAGAAAGTTGTAAGGAATTCCATCACGGTAGTAATTCACAAATGTTACATTCAATTTCAAATGCGCCGCTTAACAGAAACTTCTTGAACATTTCTGTTTTACTTTGGATGAAGCTGTATGAATGAATAGATTTAGTAAAAAATTTCCTTTAAACCGAAATATTAAATTCCTGAACGCGTTCAGCTTTTATGAACCTCAGGCAATTGCCTATATGTAAGATCTTCGTAATTGTAAATATTCTAAATCGTAACTAATCCCTATTACACATTGAGCAAATTTAGCGACTGGCAAAGGCAAAAATCTTGTCGCTATTGTTGAGTAACTGTGCTGTTATTTGCCTCGTGTCTATTTTCCATCAATGCTCAAGTTCTAATTAGGTAGAATTGCCACCACATTTATTAACAGTATATGAAATTTTATACCTATGGCGAAATTTCGTTTGTAAAATATATCCAATTCAGGAAAATATTTTCAATGTCAGGACGTCAGGCCGTTTCTCTTCTCAGTCTTCTTCTTCTTTATTATTATTATTATTAATAGGTTTCAACAAGGAAAGAGAGGAAACAAGGTTAATAATTTTTTTTTTAAATTAAGAGTTAAAGTGTTTAATTTTTTTATTATTTGTTTCTCTAAGAAATTGCAGAAGGAAGAACTGACTAGACAAATAGTTTTTTGTTTTTAACAATCCAATACTAAATAGAAACTTTTTTTTATTTCAATTTTTTCAAGTAAATATTTTGAAGCACTAAATAATTTTATGGCAGTTCTCATCTCTCTTCAAAAATTTTATATTATTTTTGTTTTACGTTTTTATCTTTTTATTAATATCTATAAATGATTATTTACATAGTATTTTTTTCTTTTTATTACACTAAATTATTTCATTAAAGCCATTTTTAATTATTTATTTATATTTAAATTTAAAATTCTTAATTTATAAATTATTTTTATTTTTATCTTTTTAGCCTCAACTAGTTTGAGTACTCTAATGGAACCAAGTGACTTGTCTTTTTTATTAATTTGAAATTTCCTCTAAAGAAAAAAAACAAGAGGAAAATACAAGATAAAAGAATTCAACTTTCTAGGAATTCATTTTCAATATCGTAAATAATTCGTGTATACAAAAAATTAACAGCAATTAATAAAAAAAGTAATAGAAAAAATAAATAATCTGCTGACAAAGTACAAACGATCTCTGAGGAGAAATTAATTTCATTTTTAAAATTACAAAACAAAAAGTCGTAATATAATTTCCAAACCTAAAAAAAAACTTATGATAGAACAGCACTAATAATATTACATATTATTTTTTTCGCCTTTTGATTAAAAATATTGATTACAAACTATTTAAGCAGTCTTATTTTGGATAATTTTATTTATTCATTTAGTCGTAGAATTCTATACACTTGAACCAATTAAGAATTTGTGTTTGCATATTTTTTTTTTTTTTTTTTTTAAAGCAGAATATAAAATTCAGAAGCGAAAAAAATATTTTAAAATTTTAAATTGGCAAGATTCTTATAACTTTTTTAGAAGATATTTTGTTTCAGATTTGAAAAATTTCTATCACTTTTCTATAGAAATAAAATTTTTTTTAAATATATTCTAGATTAATATATTGTTAAGGATTTTTAATAGTTTTTTATTTAAGTTGTGATTTTTTGAAAAACCTAAACTTAAAGAAGTTACTTCTGAAACCAGTGGGGTAAACTAGGACTTTTCTAGCTACATATCTAGTTTAGAAGTGTTACATTCACAAGAGCGAGAAAATAATTGCTTAATTGTATGTTTCTTCTACGGCCAAAAGAAAAAGTTTTTACAAAAAGGAAAAGTATTATTATTCGTAATAAAAAATATAATACTAATCATTCTGGCAAGCATGGTAACTGTATGAGACAACAAGAAAAGGAACTACTTACAAATTTTTAGTGCTACTTTCTCATAATTCGTAAGAAAAAAAAAAAAGTTTTTCACATCAAGGATTACTTTTCAACACTCTTAACAATCATATGACAAAAGTGCGCTTTTTCATATTATAACCATAGGAAAAGAAAATAGCATTCTTCTGAAATTTGTGAAGCACCTAAATAGTTTACTTTTTCTTTACTACAAAACTACTTAACACTGTAACATATCAAATATAAAATATATTTATGTTTTTTTTTTTTTTGTTTTTTACATAATACTTATTAGGAATTAAAAAAAAAAAAACTTTGGCAAGAATGGAACTTTTGGTAACTAAAAATATTTGAGATTATGTTATTCCCAATTTATCTTTACAAAGCTTGCTAAATATGAAAATAATCAATTAGGAGGGAACAATTATTTACTTTTTTGTTTCATTTACATTATACCATATTATGATTCAAAGCTAAAGTCATTTTATTAATTCCGTGGTCTATCAGACTTTTAGTCACAGAAAAGAGAGATCAAGAATACATTGAAGTATAAACATTGCCCAATAAAATGCTGAAGAACGACTTTACAAAAAAAAAAAATGTAAGATTATGACCAGATGATAAATAAAGTGCATTAAAATACCAAAATGAATGATTCGAGAGAAGTATCATTAAACAATAAAGGGAGAAGATAGCAACTATGTGAGATCTTGAGGTAATAATAATATCGAAATACATAACTAAATGATTTACATTAATTAATATGAATCAACTAGAAGTTATTTTAGCTAGTAAATGTATATAATTAAATAACCCAAGGTTTATAAATGTTAAAATTAAATTGGAATAAACCACTTATATCCCATCTGCCAACTATACTAGTTTCGGACAAATCAACTTTCACCTCTTCAGCAGTATCTTTTCAGATAAAAATGGATAACTTAAATTGCATGACTACCTTAAAACAACTTTGAGTAGGACCAGGTTTTAGGTTGTGCAAGAAAATAAAATACACATCTTCCTTAAATCAAAAAACTTAGTTAAACCTTAAATTATTCATGAATGATAATATATCATTCAGTTTTTTATATTTTAAGGAACTGTAAAGAATTAAGTCTAGTACAGTCTTAAGTTGATCCCACTGTATCAAGAGGGGCTGGTTTTCTGTTAGAAGGAAGTGGACTAGGCACTTCTTCAGGGAACATGGCTTCCTTGCAGGGCATTTGACTACACTGACACTTCTAACAATACTCACAGCATCAGAGGTAGTTAATGTGTACAGCCAATTGGGGTTATCTTACCGATTATCACCATATCAACATATCTATTCACTCACACTGGCACATTGTACATTTTACACAAGGGTACCCATGAGAACATTTAAGTCGCAATAGATTTGGCTTTATGGATTAGGACGGAGTAAGGCCTTATATAATAGCCTTAATTTGAGATAAACAAAATTTTTTGTCAATCCAACAATGGTGACAATCACAATTTTCTATATTATTTACGAGATTCCTTTAGAAATGGATGCGATCCCGAATCCGAGTAGTTGAAAGAAAAAGCAGTTCGGCAAATCTTGGAAATATATATCCAATTCTATTATTTTTATCTGGCCTAGATACGTACCTAGCCGGCAAAATTAGATGTTGATCCAGATTTTAAAAACTGATGTGAAACACAATCATACACTTTCTCTTACTCCAATTTTCAAAATTATAATTGACAAACTTTATGGTGAGTTACAAAATTTAATGAAATTCGTCGGTGTTTTTATGGAGTATCAAGTTAAACGGAATATCAAGTTTGAATCTTTCTATGAGTTTTCGTTTTTGAGCTACAAAAAACACTTTTTTGGACGCAGTGGACCTCAAACCTGCTATTTCCGGAGAAAACTCGATATCAAGAATTCGGCAAGATTACAATACTTCCTCTCACCTCAAGAAAAAGTAATAAGGGAAATTTTAATCTTTGTTCACCCCCCAAAAAAATCATTAAGACTCATTTTCTAATCATATGATTTTTATCATTGTATAAAGGTAAAATTTCCCATTTGACATTTACCAGGCCAGGAATTTAAGGGTTTCAAAAACAAAAATAGAAACTTTTCTTGTTCAGAGTAATCCTGCTTCGTCCTTGGCGTCCTGGCATTCGTCCATTTTCAAAGACGTGTAGAAAATTCCGAATGGTCAACATTTTAGCAATGAGGACTGTATAAATTCTTCGACAAAAAAAAAGAAGAAAAAATCAGGGTATTACATAATTACTATCTTCTCCATTAGTAATAAATCGGTAACGGAAATAGCTGTTTTTCAAGAAAAATTAAATCAAAAAAGATATCCTATAACCATTTTTAAAAAATAATACATATTATTTTACGACTTAAGCATCAAACCATAATGTGATAAACAAAAAATTCTAAATATTATCCTTTCCACGGAAGGCTGACGTGAATTTATACATTCAATAACGCTATTCAATCCTTATCTACATTAAAAAAAAAGCAAGCATTTTTTATGGAAACATAACAAGTGAAAAATTAAGAACAAAAACCAGATTGGCTGTAATAAGATAAGGCACTACAGTGTACTTATTGCATATATATTTCCCTGTGCCTCAAATTTGAATTTTATATATACATTTTATATAATACATACATAAATAAACTACAATCACAATATTGTCAATATCTCTTTTCATGTTCGTGGCACATGGGAACTACTATATATTTATTATATCACTGGATGGAACTATAAAATCTCTTCTTATTTTTGATTTTTTTGTTTTTTTTTTAATAAATATCGAAACAAAAATAAATATTTACAAATTTGAGATATTTAGGCTTATAACAATGACTCGATAAGAAGAAAGGGGGTCACACGCACACTTCATTTTTTCCCCTAAATTAATCCAATAATACTAGAACAAAAATAACGATAATAATAATTGATATGTGGCAAATTCTATCGCCTCTTCAATTTTTTTTATATATTATAAATAAATAAAAATACTTAAATTAGAAAACGCAAAAAACAAATTACCCTCAAATTCCTCAACAAAGAAAAGAAAAAAAGAAGACAATCGATGGAAATTAACAAGAGCTAAAGAATTTAATTAAAAAGAAGCATGTGCGCCATGCTGTTTTAAGTGAAACTGGCCTGCATAAATTTTGAAAACGCTATATTGATTTGGAGAAATTTATGAAAGATACAATGCAAAGCTCGACAACTTTATAAATGAGATTTTAGAGCGGAGCTAAATGACGTCACAATCACCATTCTGTTGGTTATACTATAATTGAATATATGATTGGGTCCGCAATACTAGACAACATCTATGATGGTTTCGGAGTCGATTCTCATTCATCGTTTGACGAGTATTAGAATACGAAACCAGTTAGCTCCAACAAAATGAAGCATACTGCAAAGCATAAGATCATATGTTTACTTACAAAAATACAAAACAATCATAATTAAAATAATCCTCAAAAACTAACTGAAAAAGATAAAATTAACGATTAAATAACAACTATATCATATGTAATAAATTTAAAATAAAGAAGCCGAATGTTATTAAACTAACGAAAAACGGATTTATTATCAGAAATATTTTCCGTGATAACCTGCTTCATTTTGTGGTCACTGACTGGTTTCGGGCGTTCGCACATCATCAATAGAGTTTGTACACTCATTTTTGCTAAACTATCGCAATGTATTACCAAGACATCCTGATGATGGGCAAATGCCCGAAACCGGTCGATGATTACAAAATGATGCAGGCTATCAAGGAAAATATCTCTGATGATTTCCAGCTCTGCGGACACAACCAAGAAAGGATTTGTTGTTGAAGAGTTACTCTCTGTTTATTGGTCTCACATTAAAGTTGTCAAGCTACTTTTTATCAAGAAAGATTTATCTACGAAGTCATAGCCAAGAAACTTTTTTTATCTACCTCCAAAAATAAAAAACTGAAGAATATTTTATACGAACATCCTCTCCCAAGCACAATAAGAAACTTAAAAAAATAACACATTTTCTAGTCACAAGTTAAACTTTTAAGTTACAACCGATCTCATTAAATCAAACCTCTAACTGTTTAAGACTTAGATTATATATATAATAAGTATTTCATTTACAGTTAGTGATGAAGTTGATATTGTTATTCAAATATATTTGACTTTCAAGAAGCTAAATATATATTATGTATATTCACTTCACGAAACTTGTCATCACATTGAAGTTATTTTAAATCTTAACTCTTTCTAATAACTTAACTCTCAATTCTACGCTAATGCAAAAAAAAACAACTCTCAATTTTTCCTAAGAGCGTTAAGTTCAAATGTCATTACTTTTTTATGTTTAAATTATGAATTTTTGAAATAATTTTTTTATGTTTAAAGCTATTTTAAAATGAAGAATTAAAATAAAAAAGTGAAGACAACTAGAATTTATACTGAAAATCAACTGTATCACTCACTATGCGACTGTACGCTTATTTGGGGGGGGGGGGATAAACGAGCAGGTTTACAGTTAAGTCATAATGGAAAAAAAATATGTTCGTTTAATTTGTTGATCTTTACTGGAACAAAATTTTTCCAGCATGAGGCTTTCTATTGGGGAGCCTTAATTTTACAATCCGACGGTCTTTTTCCGGATCGATAACTTCAGTAAACTCGAAACCATTCATTGAAAATAACTATCTCACACTTTTATAGTGTTCTCGAAGCAAGCTTTTTACTTCAATATTCATAAATAATTGTTCTGGCTTACAAAAAGTATATTGCGCAGTGTTATATTGAAGGATACAGTTTTGTATAAACATATTCTACATAAAAAAAAAAAAAACATTCAATTGTAAGCGATATTTTCTCAGTGAGATTAGATTTTTTTGTAAGCAAAAAATAAGCGGTAAAATGAATGTGCTTATTCTCAAAGCTATTCCCTAGCGATCTCGAAATAGCATGGTGATTCAATGAAAAGTTTCTAGAGCTCCTATTTAAAATAGTATAACAATAGATTCTTGATTCAATTTTATTCATAGTAATATTTTTACAGTTGCCTTAAAAGTATATAGTCCAAACAAAAATTTTAGAGTCTGGCTTTGACTTCATTAAATAAATCTTAATACGCAAAATTTAATAAAATATGTTTAAATTACCGGCTTCTTTGCAGTACTCAAACGACTATTCAAAGCTTCTATTTCTTAATCAGAAATATAAAGAAAATATATAAAATATTCTGATAGGCCCTTTTAATTCTGATTAGGATAAGAAATTTTTTTAAAAATTTGTTTAAAGAGCACTATACTGACTAGACTAAATAGTAGTACGAACTAACTCAACAAGAACCCAAGTAAATAGTTTACTTAATTTTACGTGAATCCTTCTATATTGTAGACTGTTCAGACCATCAATTTTTATTCGCTTCCGCCCGTTGAATAATTTTTCAAACCTATAAAATATGGTTTATTTAACAAATTATATAAACTTAAAATCAGAATTAATGGCTAATAAGATGTAAAATATGTGATATTTTTTATAATTTTATGTCGTTTCCATATTTATTGAGAAATCAAATCTATTTATTCCTAGAAACAGTGATTGATCTGCCCTAAAGGATCGGTTATAGTTCCAAACCTCTGGTTTAGAGTGTTATCTAACTATCCAATTAGATAATCTTAATTAATATATTTAATGGCAATGGTGTCAACAATAAATCTTTACCACTTCTCCTTTGCTCCAACTGGTCTACTTCCCACTGAGTCAATCATTGGGGAAAAATGAGTTTAAGGCGGAGCCGTTCCCTTAGGGGCACGTAGACTAGCCACTTCTTGCGATTTTCCCAGCTTAACAGTACTAACAGCATTTAAACCTTCAAGGTGTTGTGTTTGAATTCACAAACAAAACCTTGAGACCTGCAGAGCTAATTGTTCTGGACATACTTAGGTTTAACTTACTCACAAAACCAAGAAAGATACATTCCAAGATACTACCCTAATTGATTCTTCATAAAGTCGAGAAGAGAGTTTTATGTGATAAAAAAAAACTCGCTTGCCTTTGTTTTGCCATAGGATGTCAGAATAGTCCGTTTAAACAGATGAATGACATCAAAAATTTAGAGATGCCACAAAATTTTATTCTATTCAGTAAAGGGTAAGCCATAAAGGTCTGGCTCTTCATCTCCGCGATATTCTGTTTCCAGACATCCAAACTAGTGAAATACACTCGAGTTTCCGGGTTATGACCGCGTCAGTAATTTGCTGGAAAGCGACGTTTCGCCCATTTTGCTATGAGCTTCTTTAGGATCATTACACCTTAAAAGCTAATGAATCAAGGTGTAACAGCCGCGGAAACTTAAAAGATCATATCCAAACTAGTGACAGAATGATTTACTAATCAGATCCAACGCGCACCTAGACAATTTTATACTAAGTAGGGGATCGATCTAGTTGTTAATGTATTTTAAAGTTGGTTGAACTTTAAGTTATCGTAAATATTTAATAATATCGAGAAAAAAAACATAATTCAAAAACTCTCATAATTCCACGCCATGTTTCAAATCTCTTTCTACGGGAAAAAGTTGCGGGACAAGATTAGCCTATCCACGGTTTCTTTTCTTAAGATTGATGAATATTTTTTCATAAAAACTGATTATTAGTTAATTGCAACGAAAAAAAGTCCTATTTCCCATTATCGCATGGTGGCAGTTTAAGATAGAGGAGGTATCCTCTATCAAGAACTCTTTAATCAAGTTATCAATGGTACCAGTTGACAGATCAAATACCTTCTCTAAATACAGAACATATCTATGCAGAGTGGTTTACTATAGAACCTCTCCCTTCATTTCATTAATCTCCCAAAGTGCATTAAGTTCTTTTTCGAAATTTCTTCGCATAATTGCCGGAATGAATAGAAAGTCAAGATAGAAATTATCAATCCACAGTAAATAACAAAGATCAGATGCTTGATTTTGTTTGCAACTAGCAAGAAAAAATTTCCTAATAAAAAGTAAACTATATTTGTAAGAATGAAAGGAATGGCTGACCTTGCTGGGTTTGCCTTTTGCTTAGTGTGTGTGAGCATAGTATATCTGGCGATTGTACTGGGATATCTTGAAATATGGAAGCCAACACTTTTGATTCTCGCAGCCATATCGTCATCTTCACCGCCCCAACCCCAAAACATATTGCTAAAACCATTAACTTTTTCAAATTGCCGTCTAGTCATCGCAGAAACGCCACCAAATATATCAGCATAGGGTAATCTAAAACAAATATATCAATGTAAATGATGTGTCTTCTGATTCTTTTTTTTTGTTTTTTGCGAATTTTCAGATTTTTCCCAGGTATGTCACACACATACCTAGTTGATGATTAGAAAAATTAAGAGTTTGAAATACATGGTTAAATATCTCTTAACTAATTTTCCACTTCCAATAGACAAATTTTCTTTAAATTAGAAAACATTTAATTTTCCTTAATATTTAATAAATGACGTACTGGAATGTGTATTGACATCCCACTTTGGAGTGAAGCATAGCGTCACAAGTTTCCACAGAATCTCCCAATAATCAATCTCGGAATTCATACCTTTATAGAGATGGAAATCATACCATGTTTATAGAAAATCTTGTAGTTGTTTTCAAGAAAGCTACCATACCGAAAAAGAAATTATACAGAAATGTGATAATTGCGGATAACACAATTTGATGTAATCTTTTTTCTTGAATTACTGGATTAAACCTGTAATTCTCTAAATGATTCTTTTACCATTTTTATTGCTTTCTACTTGGTGACACCCTACAGACGGTGGAAGTGACTTGATAGTAATGTCTTTATTGGAATATCTTAGTTTAGTAGGTCGGAAACACATATTAGCTATTAATCCGCGGGCTTTATTTAATTAAGATGAATAACTCTTACTAACTTATAATTCAAAACATCTACAGCAACAGACATGTGTCTAGGCTGATCAACAGGACAAGTGTAAAGGTTCCTATCATCTTCGGGCAATAAATCAACATCATGGAAGACAAAACAATCAAAATCTCTCATGCCAGTAGCTTCAACAAATCCAACATTTAATAACATTGCTCGATTGAAGTCATCAGTACCTTCAAATGAAAAAATCAATATTAAATTATTAATTTCATTCTTATTATTTACAGTATATTTAAGTGATTAAGAAGCTTTTATCAAGTTACCCGCTTGCTCAATAACAAATATTCCATAATCTAGAAGCTGTTTTTGCAAAAACGGATGTATGTTGGCAAGAAATACAGACAAATGTTCCAATCTATCTCTGAAATAAAGAATTGCCAGCATTATCTTTAATGCACGTATGTAAACAAATTATAGATTTATTTGTTTGAATCATGTTTTGTTAAGTTACCTGTATGGTACAATTATTGCTACTTTGTCTCTTGGTCGACAGTCTGATGGCCTCCACTGACCACCAGGAAGCAATCCGGCACCAACTCTAGCTTCAATGTCTTCAAATTTCCCACCTTCTTTGTAAGCACCCAAAACTCCAACTACACTCGAACACAGTGTTATTTATTCTGTTTTGAAACAATATAGTATTTAATTTGAAAAAAATTATTTTAAAATGTAACTAACCAAGATCTGGTGGGATAAGTGGACAAAGTGGCATACTGTCAGCGGCGGTGAGTGGCGTTCCCTGGGTAATAAGATCAGAATTTAGAGTATAACCAATTTATATCACTTATTACAAAAAAATATATTCAATAGGAATGGAAATACTTTTTTCCAAAAAGACCAAATCTAACTCCGAATATTTAGCCAATACTCATGTCCAAAAAAATGTATTGTACTTATGTCCAAAAAAATCTATTGTTCACATGTTTCTCTAACTGCAATTCTTAAGTTCCATTTAGCAAATTTTCTTCAAACTTGAAAATTTTGTAACATATTATTGTAATATGCTGGTGTTATTGAAATATAGCCATGACAGACTTAGTTCTGCCAGAAGGCGATTATTATTTCAGGGATAATTGTGTGTACATCGCAATCCCATCATGATTTTAAAATTCTCAACCAGGTTTCGGTATTATATGCAGATCCCCACTTTGACCCGCAATGTAGGGTTAGCACTGTTAGAAGCTCCATCGAGAATCAAACATTGGAGATGAGCGCGTTATCACTAAACTGGGTGGAGACTCGTGGAATGATCAACAGACCCCAAATTTAGTGGATAGCAAATCTAGTGGAAGTCAATAATAATAGATAATCAAAAAACAAATTTAGAAAACAATGAATAAATGTTTTTTTGGGTTTACCGTTTTTGATTGAAACCAGATTGGATTCCCTTTTTGGTAGGAAAAACGGATGAATATTGGCAAGAAATATAGACAAATGTTCCATTCTATCTCTTTAGTCATTAAAAATCTTGTACTTCTTATGTGTGTTTTTCACACAAATACATAATTTAAGCCAATCAAGGAAAACGTAAATTATAAACGATATAGGAGTAGGGTAAATATAAAAAATGATATTATTAGTACCATCAAGAATGAGAAATGATCTCATTGTAATTTCACATCTTCTAATATTCTGATTATTATTTATACAATTTATGAAGTTGTTAAACCATAATTTACCTGCGAATAAATCCATGCAGTCAAATTTTTCACCTCTTTTTGATATGAATTTTCACCAGAACTGGGTGAAAAAAGAGGCGCATGATGTGATGTGGTAGAATTGAGCAGTAACGTTGGGTAAATGTTGGAGGTACCGATTGATGTGTACATATATTGTAGAAATATCAATGCCAAGATAAGGACAAACAGAAGCTTGTAACACATGGCTAAGGGCGGGATATCATTCGCGCTTATCACAAACCTGAAATTGATATTAATGCTTCATCAACATATAATCAATTGCTCCGTTTTTAAACAAAATATAATTTCAAAATATTTAATTCTACTTTTCAGAAAAAACTTCAAAAAGAATTATTCTTTTTAGTTTACAAATCACAAAAAGAAGTGTTAGCCAAAATCAACAATACCAGTTTCATTTGTATTTACCTAGAAAAAAAATTTTAAAATCATGCAATGAAAAACAACCTCTTCCTCCAAACATAATGCAAATATGTTCACCTGCTGATATGAGTTCGATGTAAACCTCAGGGGCCCACAATACAAATTTATTTCCATGCTTCCTGCCAAACCCCCACCTTAAACAATTTTTTGTATTATACGCAAAAATTAAATAATAAATGCCGATATCATCAATTACATTGGATCAGTTATATTCAAACAAAAAGAAAGAAAAAATTTAAAGCTTTGAAAAAGATAAATCTACTACTTGCCCATTATTTGAAACACTTAGCAACTGGGGCATATTGCACCGTATACCACCAAAGAATATCAGCCGGTTTCATTACTACTATACTCAAATATAGAAAAAAGTGATAAAATTGCATTGACATTTCAATAAACAAATTGTGCAGTGGACTATACAAACACACACACAAGCATTTGTACTAGAACAAATCAAAATCCCCATGAAACCTAACATTTACCTTACAGTTTATCGCCAAAGCCTTTTGAACAGGCAAAGCACAAGGTGTGCAAGGTTAATTCAAATTCAAATGATTTCGTTTTCACGTATTATTATAGTATATAATGATTGGTATTTATTATATTAGGATTCCAAGAATTTATAATTAATTAGAAAGAAAAGTCTTTAGATTAAAGAATTTATAATTAAAAAGAAAGAATTACTCGTACCACAAAAATTACTATTTCATAAAAATCCATTTCGTTTTTTCAACTCTTTAAGCAGCTAGAATAAAAAAAATATATATTTATAAAGAAACAATAACTATTTCTACCAAATATTTTTGTTTCACTGTTTTAAAACTTCAAAAAAAGGGCAGTTTTCCTCTATCGCCTTCGTGAGGGGAGATACCATATCGCTCGCGCTTACTATCTCTGAAATATTAGTTCACTTTCACAATATAAGAAAAAATAAATCATATATTTTAACCTTGGTTCTTTAGTTTATAATTACCTCTCTTCCAAGGACTTCACTGCATCCGTAAAAAGGGATTTTTGGCGAACTAATATGTTCGTCATATCTTCTAATATGTGCAAGGTTAAATAATGTTGAATACGTTTCAATTGCCGAAATTACTATTGGTCTTGCGATAGTTGAAACAAGGGCTATCACAAAGTAATTTTTTAAATTAATTTTCACTTAGTCTTGCTAATTAAATGTTTTAATGCTCAGCTCTATCAGCGGAACGAAATGTTTCTCACAATTAAAAAAAAATGAATAAATCACTGTAACACCTTATTAAAGTAATTGCAACGTATAATCCAATTATGTCTATTATATAATGGTGGAACTATATACAATTTGTAATGCAATAGAATAAAAAAAAAAAAAAAGCGCGATGTAGAAATATGATGGAAACCATACACAAAGCGATAATAGTATAGGACACTGGCATTGCCTGACAAATTATCAAGAAAATAATTTATTACCTTATTAGTAACCCCTCAAAATTATTCAAATATAAAACATTTTGAAAGAAATATTTAAAAAATGCCTTTGGCACCAATTTTTCTTTCACTATGTAATGTCCCAGAAAGTAATTCCATCTTTTCTTAGCGTTTTTTACAGAATTTATCAAAGTCTTATTATGTATGTTTTTGTAATAAATGTCAGTGTGATTTGATTAATTTTGCCTATTGCTATACTGTTAATATTTTTATTGCATTATATAAGAGATGAAACCTTTATAGTGAAATAATTTAATGTGACCAAGAATGTCGGCAGACAGATTTGCGAAAATTGAAACAGAGATTCATTTCATGAACATTTATTAAAAGATAATTTTGTTACAGGTTAGGTTTATCGTCTAATTAATCATTATTGTATTTGCAACTTTTTTTCTTTTTTTTCTAACGAACATGAAGAAATAAAAATAAGTAACTTACTAAAAAAAGAGAATCCATTTTGGTAATTACAAAGTATACTATTCATCTTATAATGCTTTACATGTTCACATTTAAATAAAAAGTTCATTATCTTTCAATATAAATTCACACCAATAAGATGTAAGATAACAAATGCAAAGATATCTCTTAAATAACTCAAAAATGTAAATATAACAGGATAAATCTTTACAGTTGTAGTATTACATATATTTATTAAATGATAACGTGGTAAATACATTCAAAATAATATGAATTTGAAAAATAACATTTACCATAATTGGTTTGAAATTATAATTTTGTCGAAATTGATATGATTCAAATATATTTTTAGAAAATAAAATTAAGATTAAAGAAAAAGAAAAGAACTATGTCTGAAATAATATAAGCATAAATCGGTCTACGAGTTCTCTGCTATAGTCTCAGCAAATCTCTCCGAATTGTCCGACTAGCAAGCGAGAATCAGATTCTGCTTATTATATACCGACTGGTTATCAACATCTGCAGTTGGTTATATTTTTTTTCTAAGGTCGCCAATGATGCTGATGTGCTTCTTTATATCCATCATGTGCCTTTAAATAATTAAATTTTAATACATTTCAAGAACAAACGTTGAGTGAGATAGAAGTTGAGAATTGTCACCACTTTAAAATGTTTAACGGAGTTTCAAATAGGGCTGATAAGATGTTGCTTTATCTTATGAAAACCTTTCAGTCCATCGAAAATAATCCAGCGCTTTTCGTAAAACTGGAGATAACAAAAGCATGCTTCGCGTTTGCTATGTTATCTTTTAGGGATTCCTTTCAGCTTCTCTACGGATTCATTAAGCATTGAGAAATGAATTACCACTGCACTAAAAAAAAAAAGAAATATTTTTTTTTGTCTTTTTTAAGCTTGCAAAAAAGCTAGTCATCAAGGAAATTGGTAAGCTTGGTTCCGTCGGCTGTGATTCCTGAGAATTATCTCCGGTGCTACAAGGACGGTTCCAGAATTGATGGTAAGTCTGTGGCTGCCATCTACATTGAGAGTGCCTCTTGGTGAGTGCACACTGTTTTCCAGGCTGAGTTATATGCAATTCTTTGTTGTATTTTGGATGAGAGGGTACATAATACTAACTTAAGGGGTGTTTGTATCTGCTCGGACAGCCAGGCTGCGTTGAAGGCGCTTAGTTCATTGTCTTCACTTCCAGATTGGTGTTAGAATGTTCTAAAAGACTGGAAGAGCTTTCTTCTCTGAAGGAAGTGCTTCTAGTCTGGGTACCAGGTCACATGGGAATTTTTGGGAATGAAGAGGTGGATAAGGTTTGCCAAATTGGGAGCCTCTCTCCCTTTCACTGGTCCCGAGCCTGCTGTTGGTGTGTCTCTTGGCACATGTCTTCCAGACATGGATGACCTCACAGCACTCATCCTTATGGATGAGCACAGTAGGTTGTCGGCAGTCTAAGATGCTCATTGGGGGTCCGGGCGGGGCTTTGGGTGAGGGGGTCCTGTGTCTTTCACGGACCTCTCTCAGGCATTGGTTGGTTTCCTCACTGGGCATTGTGGATTAAGGAGACATCTCTATACGATGGGGCTCATGCCTGACGAGTCTGTGAGACGGAGGAGGAAATGCCCATACATCTTATGACGGAATGTTTGGGCTGTGGGGAGATTAGGTTTAGGACCTTTGGCCGAAATAGGATATCAGTAGAAGATCTTAAGCTATGTCCTTTTAAGGTTTCGGTCCGATTTGTCGGACTGTGGTAAAACTTAGAAGGGTAAAACCCGGGCCTGGACTTTTGCTCCAGACTCAGTGGTTGTTATTCTTTTAGGGTAGCTATATGGGCCCAGGAAGGCTTTGGATAGCGTAGGGTTTCGCCCTCCCCTTTCTTGAATAATAATTATAGTCATCAAGGAATCTTTTTACTTTCTTTTACTCCTAAATAGGAAGTGGTTCCTCCTAGGAGGAAGTATAATAATCAGTCAAATTATCGATATCGAGTTTTCAACAGAAATACATATTCTGAGATCCCTAACTACGGAAAGGTGGTTTTTAAAAAACGGACCCCGTGTGGTTGAACAGCATAGTTCAAAAATGAATATTGCAGAAAGAACAAACTTTACATTCCGTTTAGGAATCACCATGGCATCCGATTCCTCAACAGAAACACTTTTCTCAGAAACGGCTCCAATGATTTTCTTTAAACTTACTAACAACTACAAAATAAAGAACTATAATTTTTATTTTAAACATTTCTTCGGAAAAATTCATTTGATGAGGCTTTTTGGGGATGGATGGAGTTTTCTTCTGAAATGCTCTTCTAGTTTTCATTATACAATTCTAAATAATATTAATTAGAATTAAATATTATGACAAAATTCCAAGTTTGAAGAACACAGGTTGACTAGATGTGCGTTTGTAATGAAGTTTTTTCAGTATGAATATAGAGACTTTTGTTTGAATCTTTGAGACTAACTTTTGTTTGAATCTTTTTTTCAAAAAAAGTTCATTTAAAGAAGTAAAGTTCCTCAAAAAAAGTCATTTTTGTTAAATTCCGATTCTCCCTATGATATAAAATTTTATTCCTTTGCAAGTAAACATTTGGTAAAAATTATGTTTGAAAAAATTGTGTAACTTATATTTCTGTAAGAGAAAGTCGTGTGAGCGTTTCACTCCAGATTTTTTTTTTTTTTTGCCTCATAGAAGAAGATCTGAGGAAGAATGCTGCGATAACGCGATGAAGTTTTTGATGCTTTTGACTTGCTTTTATCCAACTACTTAATAGCAATCTTCTTCCCATGAATCTTGTAAGGTTCAAAATTAGGGGCCAATATTATTAACAAAAGAAGGAAAAAAAATGTTTCCTGTGAAGCGTGAATTTGTGGATTGAAGAAGGTGTATGAGAACAGGCCACTAGAAACGGAGCAGACTGGAGCCAAAGGTTTGAGGGAGTATTCGTACTCACATAGGGTGAAACTTCCCTATGTTTCTCGAGACGGCTATTCCGTCGCGGAACCTCATTCTAGCCCATCCAACGCGTCCTCGTCGCTGGCTCCGGAAACATCTGCGCTCCACTTTGTGGAAGCGTGGGTGGCTAAGTTGGAGGGTGAACGCAGAGGGTAGCCTTCGGGCTATTTGGGAACCTAGCACTCCCACGTACCTCAGCTACAATTACAGACTAACAAGTGCAGTGGTTTTCCCATTAGGAGTGTGAGTTGGTGGAGACTTTTCTGCCCTCTGTTTGGGTCGCCATAATTTATGTGCGGCCTGAATCTCTTGCAGCGAATTCTTTTGCTGCGGAGCCTCCGTGGGAATTCATATTGCATCACTTACACCTAAACGCCTTAACATTATACACTTACATAGTTACAGTCTTACACGCCAGTGGCACGTGCTGGTGCCACCCACATGTTTGCCGTGTGTGGATACCTGTGTCGTGGGGGAGGGAAGTCCTGGTGGTTGAGGATGCAGGTTCTCGCTGGAGGCAAGTTTCCTCGGCGTGCCTTGCAGTCCAACACACCACTTTGGTTCCTGACTCCACTAAACAGGCGGCCAGAGCCTAACCCAGTTCTGGTCAATCGGCTAGCGTAAAGAACGCATGGGTGAGCTCCCGGGTATTGTGGGCCATGGCTCACAATCCCTGGGCGCTATATCTCTAGGGTAGCTCTGGCGCTTCTTCAAAGCGTCCCAAATTGTGAGGCTCCGTGGAGGGTGGAGAGCTCTGGAGATGAATTTTTAATTTTATTTATATGTTTTTAATTTTAAATTCGTCAGCCGGGGGCCCCTTAGAGGAGGGGGCCACCGGTGGTGGGGGTAATTCCTCTGTACATCCAGAGTCGGGTGACCAGGGCCTGGATGCACTAATGGGTGGGAATCTGGAAAAATATCCAGAGGCAGGGAAGGCTTGCTCTGGAGGAGAACGTGTCAGGAGGAGCCGCGGAGGACTTGTCCTCCTGCGGCGATTTCTGAAACGTGGTCAAAGGAAAAAGGAAAGATATGTAAGGCAGGTATTTTCATTTTTATTTATTTATTTATATTTATTTGTTTGTTTATTATTTATATTTCTTTGTTTGTTTATTTATTTATTTATATTTATCTATTGGTCTATTTATTTATTTAAATTTATTTATTTTATTATTATTTGTTTATTTATTTATTTTATTATTATTCATTTATTTTTGTTCCTGCCTGCTATCAAGTTTGTCAGAAGTTCCATTTCTTACATTAGTTGACTTATTACTATGATTGACAGGGTAGAAATGGTTCAGGTTAACTTGCAGCATAGCAAAGATGCAACGGCTAACTTATGCCGTTGTATTGCTAAGTTGCATACATATTTTATTCTAATTCAAGAACCTTATGCCTTTAAAGGTTTGGTTCGAGGATTGAGTGTGGTTGATGGCAGACTGTTCGTGGCGGATGGCGGGGACATTCCTAGGGCATGTATTCTTGCCAGTCGGAGTGTCGACGCTGTCCTGCTTCGACAGTTCTGCTCTCGGGACTTGGTGGCGGTGAGGGTTGGACTGGGGGTTGGTGGGCGTCGTCGCGACGTAGTTGTGGCTTCGGCTTACTTCCCCTATGATGGCCCCTCTCCTCCTCCTCAGGAGTTCATGGGTTTGGTTCGGTATTCGGAGACCAATGACATACCTATTATAATAGGATGTGACGCGAATGCACATCATGTTGTCTGGGGCAGCAGCGACACCAATGGTAGGGGTCGCGCTCTCATGGATTTCCTGGTGGGCACGCGATTAGAGGTCCTGAATAGGGGTACTGAACCCACTTTTGTTACTAGGATTAGAAGACAGGTTATTGATATTTCCCTTGCTTCTAGGAATTTTAGTGGTCTGATTAAGGATTGGAGGGTGAGTCCTGAGGCTTCCATCTCCGATCACAGGATGATTAGGTTTAGTCTGGGGATTGATCCAATTACCCTGGCTAGTTATAGGAATCCTAGGAGGGCGGATTGGGGTTTATATTCTAGAATTATTGAAGATAAACTGACTATCCAATCAGAAGCCCCTGATGGTATAGAGGAATTGGAAAGGGAGGCTGGTATTCTTCATGAACACATTAGATCCTCATTCGAGGAGTCTTGTCCTCCCAAGGTGGTTAAGGGTAGTAAGAATCCCTGGTGGTCTTCTTCGTTGGAAAAACTAAGGAGACAGGTAAGGGGCTCATACAGGAAGGCTGTCCTTGCTGATTCTTCGGAATCATGGGATAGTTATAACAGTATTAAAAGAGCATATAAATATGCTCTGAGGAGAGCCAAGAGGAATTCCTGGAGATCCTTTTGTGAGGATATAAATTCGTTCCAGGAATCATCTAGATTGGTGCGGATTCTTAGTAAGGATAGGGACAGTCAGTTAGGTACCCTACGATACCCTGATGGTTCCTTTACAGGGGGGGAAGGGGAGACACTGCAGCTTTTGCTTGATACTCACTTCCCGGATAATATTGGTTTAAATGCTGCTTCGTCTTTGGTGGGTGGTAGGAGATGGGACCTTGAAGATGTATCCACCTTAGATGAGGTTGTCACACATGATAGAGTTAGTTGGGCAGTACAAAGTTTCTCACCTTTCAAGTCACCTGGACCGGACGGGATTTATCCTTGTCTGTTGCAAAAGGGTGGGGACGTGCTGACGAAGGTATTGTTAAGATTGTTTAAAGGATGTTTGATGTTTGGTTATGTACCAACATTATGGAGAGAAGTAAGGGTAGTCTTTATTCCCAAGCCGGGAAGAAATGACTACTCCGACCCCAAGGCATTTAGACCCATTAGTCTTATGTCTTTCCTCTTGAAAACTTTGGAAAGGTTGGTGGATAGGTATATTACTGATGGCCCATTAAGGGATCATCCACTCCATCCTAACCAACATGCTTATATTGTGGGTAAGTCGACAGAGACTGCATTACATTGTCTCGTCGGAAGGATAGAATCTGCTTTGGAAATAAAAGAATATGCCTAGGGTGTTTCTTTGATGTTGAGGGGGCATTTGACAGAGTATCGTTTGATGCTCTGGAAGATGCCTTGGTACGAAAAGGTATACATCCCGTCTTAATCAATTGGATAGGTGTCTATCTTAGGAGTAGGGTTATACAGGTTTCCCTTGGCGGGCGCACCATGATAGTACAAGTGGGGAGAGGTTGCCCTCAAGGGGGTTGTCTCTCACCTAAGTTGTGGTGCGTCGTCATGGATGACCTTTTGGTTAGGATGAATTCATCGGGATTTTATGTGCAAGCATATGCCGATGATGGTGTTATTTTATTGTTAGGGCGCTGTTTGTCCACTATTTCGGACCTAATGCAAAGCGCCCTTAACATGGTGTATTGTTGGACACAGGATAAGGGTCTTTCTATTAATCCTATTAAGACCCAGGCAATTCTATTTACTCATAGAAGGAAGATAGTAGGTTTTAACACCTCCTAGGTTGTTAGGTACTTCCATACAGGTTAGCAAATCAGTGAAGTTCCTTGGAGTAGTTCTCGACAGTAAATTGAACTGGTCGGAACATGTTAAGACACAACATCAAAAGGCGATAATCTCCTTTTGGCAATGTCGAAGAGTTGTAGGTAAGAACTGGGGAATCACTCCCAAGATGATGTTCTGGATTTATTGTATGGTCATTAAACCTAGATTGGTATATGCGGCTTTGGTGTGGTGGCGTCGCATTGAAACACGATCTGCTAGGCAGCTGTTGGAAGAAGTCCAACGCTTGGCTTGTCTGGCGGTGACTGGAGCGTTTCGGACGACACCGACCGCATCTATGGAGACTTTGTTAGGGATTCCACCTCTTTTTGTGGAGGTGAAAAACCAGGCAATGAAAGCCTGTTATAGAATTAAACAGGCAGGTTTTTGGCAGGGTAAGCGATATGGTCATTCTACCATTTATCGTGAGATGCTTTTAAGGATTCCCATTACAGGTTTCCCTTCTGATAGGAATTTGAAGACTTTTGTCTTTGGTCATTCCTACAGGGTTAGGTTGCCTTCTAGGGAAGATTGGTTAACCCTGGGTCCGTCTGGTGTGATTCCTGAGAATTATCTCCGATGCTACACGGACGGTTCCAGGATGGATGGTAGGTCTGGGGCTGCCGTCTATTTTGAGACGGGAGATCATTTGGTAGCGCCTCTTGGTGAGTGGGCCACCGTTTTCCAGGCTGAGGTTTATGCAATTCTTTGCTGTATTTTGGATGAGAGGGTGCGTAACACTAATTTAAAAGGTGTTTGTATCTGCTCGGATAGCCAGGCTGCGTTGAAGGCGCTTAATTCATGTGTCTTCACTTCCAGATTGGTGTTGGAATGTTCTAGAAGACTGGAAGATCTTTCTTCATTAAAGGATGTGCTTCTGGTCTGGGTTCCAGGTCATATGGGAATTTTTGGAATGAGGAGGTGGATAGGTTTGCCAAATTAGGTGCCTCTCTCCCTTTCATTGGTCCAGAGCCTGCTGTTGGTGTGTCTTCTGGCACATGTTTGTCGGGCTTTCAGACGTGGATGACCTCACAGCACTCATCCTTATGGATGAGTGCAGTGGGTTGTCGGCAGTCTAAAATGCTCATTGGGGGCCCGGACGGAGCTTTGAGTAGTGGGGTCCGATGTCTTTCACGGACCTCCCTCAGGTATCTGGTTGGATTCCTCACTGGGCATTGTGGTTTAAGGAGACATCTCTATATAATGGGACTTGTGCCTGACCCTTTTTGTAGAGTTTGTGAAACTGAGGAGGAAACACCCATGCATTTGATGACGAATTGTTTGGGTTGTGAGGAGATTAGGTTTAGGACCTTCGGCCGGAATAGGATGTCGGTAGAGGATCTTAAGCTGTGTCCTTTTAAGGTTTTGGTCCGATTTGTTCGGTCTGTTGTGAAACTTAGATGGTTAAAACCTGGGCCTGGATTTTCATTCTAGTCCCAGTGGTAGGTATTCTTTAGGGGCAGCTATATGGGCCCGAGGGGGCTTTGGATAGCGTAGGGTTTACTCCCCTCCCCTTTTGGGAATAATAATAATAAACGGAGCAGACTAGGGCGACATAGGTAATGGGGGGGGGGGGAGGAAAAAAGAACTGAAGAAACAAACCGGACTTAAGCAACTTCAATTTGTTGTCATTTATTTATTTATATTTGGCTTTGGATAAATGGGTTAGGTAAGTTCAAAAATTAATTAAATAATTTCTAAAAATGAAATAATAACGTTATTGATAAAATTTAAAAAGTTAGGCCACTTTTAATGAAAAAGCCACTAGGCACAGCAATCACTTAAGGGTTTTGGCAAAGGAGAAAATTGAAAAATAATAATATATTTTTTTTTAAATGTTTTATGTATAAACAGACCAGGCCGAACACAATCTTTATTATTTTTTTTTTCATTTAATAAATACATAAAAATATATTTAACACATCACTGGAATGAGGCAACATTCAAACACAGATCGACACATTTCACAAAAAAAAAAAAAAAAAAAATTTCCCAACCTCAAAAAATTTTAATAAATAATATATTGTTCGAATACAATAAGTATTATATTTATATTTTATTTATTTATTTATATATATATATTAACTTTGTATGATTTTTTTTCTTCAAAACTCTCCCATTTCACTTGCTCATACCGCTTCTTTTATTTAAAGAAAAGTAATTTACAAGTAAATAAATTTTACACTTGAAAAGAGTTAAGAAAGGAAAATTGTAATTTCTAATTGAAAATTGTAAATATTACAGACTAATCATATATTTTTGAAATGAATAATATTGGCAACATTTCTGGAAGAATTTGGGAAAAATTTGTTGTTTTTTATATATATATAAATTTGTTTTGTTACAAACTTTTAAGGAATGTTTCAATGCAAAAAAAAAGAAAAGAAAAAGAATTTTCCTCTAAGATTACTATTAATCTGAACATAATAATATGTTTGTTAAATTGGTGAAAATAAAAACAAAATTTAATATAAAAAAGAAAAGAAAAAGAAAACAGAAAATCCACATATTTACATCGATAAAGATATTTACACGTTTTTTTTCTTTGTTTATTGACTCATTTACATTTACTGAATTTTATTATTTACAAAAAAAACTTTTATGTTATTAAGAAATAAAAAAAAAAATACAGGTACTTAATTTGGATTTTTTTTTTTTTTTTTGAAAAAGTAACGAACTTTTTATTTATTTCAAGCTTTGGTTCTGAATAAATTGAATTACTTACGCCATTGTGCTTCTTTTCTTTTTTTAAATATGCCATATTTTTACAATGTATTACTATATATTTAATATATTTTAATTTAAGTATTATAAATGGATTTTTCACATCTACATTATAAAAAAATAATAGCAATAATAATGAAGATGGGAATTGTTTGTTTTTTTTATTATTAAAAAATAAAAAAGCTAATTAAATCAAGCACAATTTTAATTTCTTGGTAAATAAATAATTTAAAGATAAACTAAAATTTATTTTTTTTTCTTCTAATAATTTATTTTGTCAAAATTTTCAATTTTTTTTTGACCTTATTAAGAAAAGTAAGCTTTTACTTTCATTGAAAAGGATTGGAATAACTTTCAATTCGATGATATAATAATAATTATAATAATCTAAAAATTTAATTAATAATTTGATATACATATATAAGTTTTTATTTTGCTTGCAAATACTGATTCAATTCCTTATCAATTAATATTCATAACCATATAATTATGGTTTTAGTGATTCTTTTAATTTTTCTTTCTAAAAGTATTTAGGACTTTTTAATTGAAATACTTAACAATTCTATTCCCACGAGTGTCATTTTTTTTTTTTTTTTTATACTTATAAATAACGTAAAAAAAGAAAGTTAAATCTCACAAATAAAATAAAAAAATAAATAAAGATAATTACTGGGGTTAGTTCAAATTAAGTTAAAAAAATAAAGAAATTTTCAAGAATTAACCTCTTTGGTACAATCATTGTTGACTGTATCACAAAAAAAAAAAAATATAGTCAAGTATTTTATTTATTCACTCATATTCGATCGCTTATTTATAGGCTACAATTGATAGTAAATAATCTGGGCGATTCACTTGCAATATTCAATTAAAAAGAAAAGAAAATCTACCGTTTTATCATACCGAAGAGGTTAAAAAACAAGAAGAAAAAAACATAGGGTCGGCAACCTATTATAGTTTGCTACATTGTTTTTAAAAAAAAATATATAGTTGAAAATTCCTTTCATAAACACACTTATATGTACTTTGCATCATACAGGGCCTATTTTAAAGCCTGCGCCCACCTTGAAAATTAAAATTTGTTTCGTGATGTATAATAAAACTGATTTTATAGATACGGTTTGTTTTTTTTTTAAGCACAAATTAAACCACTTCTAAAAACAAAATTCAGTAAATAAGTTTAACCTTTTGTTACAGATTCATACAATCAGCAGTTTTTGTCGTAAGTTATTATAAACAAATAGGTATAGTTTATTTATCTAAGATGAAAAAAAAAAACATTTCTACATAAACCTCTGTTCAGGTTTACCCTCTCAAGCGTAGAGTATTTGATAACCGAATGAGAAATGTATATTTAATCTTGCGCTAAAAATTATATATTATTTTTTTGCAAACTTTAGAACTGTTATAACACGTATGAGATGTAACCTCGTAAGGATCTATCTGGTAATGGAATAGGGAAAAGTTGCCTTGAAGAAACATGCAACAATCTAAACAATATTGTTTCAAAATAATGTTGACAGTTGCAACATGCGTAGAATACGTTTTTACGAATAAACTTTGAAATGCAACAGCTCCTTTCATATCAATAAAAGCCGCAAAATTTCTGAAAACTGATACAACTGTATATTTTAGAAGCTTGCCGATCCTATAAAGGGAGGGTTAACATTAATACCAAAAGCTTATATATTAGTAATAAATCTGTCCTTCTGGCTGTACTTACTTGCTAAACATTACTTAAAGATGATCGAATTAGCAAAATAAATAAACAAAAAACTGTAGTTGTTAACATAACTTTGAAAGAAACTATCAAGAATAATCATTTCCGAATTCTAATTTAAGCAATTATTAAACATAATACAAAAAAATGAAAAACAATGTCTTACTTCTTTCTTTTATTTAAACATAAAATAATCATTTTTTGTTTTGTTTTGTACCATTAAGATAAATTATGTACATAATCATATTGTTTTCTTATACGATTATAATAATACCAATATTGAGGAATGAATGATTATAACCAATTAACAGAAATGAGCTTTCAAAAAAATGGAAAACAAAAATCTTCGATTAAAAAGGGTCTTAAAAATAAAAAATAGAAATAATAATAATAATAATAATAATTAAAAAAAGAAACAGCCATAAAAATCTTTGCAATTGAGGTACCGTAGTGCAGTAAAAAAAAAAAAAAAAATCGTTGTATTCTTAAGTGGTAACTTAATTAATAGACATTTAAGAAATTTTTTAACTCTTTGGCATTCATATCTTGTATGACCTGTATATAAAAACTGCCACCTTTATAATAATAATGAGGAAAACAAAATTCCCACTGTTGAAAAAAATTAATTAAAAATAAATGCACTCTTTTAAACATTAATAAAAATTAAACTCGGTACTTTAATTTAAGACAAAAAAAAACAAAAACTGAGCAATGAAAGAATATAACGGATCTTCAACTTTTATTTTAAAGGTTTATTCCACTTTAAAATTAATGCCAAAATTACAAAGGTAGCCTATTTCTTCATAATATGTATACACAATTTTTTTAAGCGATATCAATATCAGTCACAAAAATTGAGTGAGTGCAAAGCGTAAGCGCAATCAGCCAGCCAATGGAGGATGTTGTTTCTGAGACACGGCAAAATACCACAGCCTTTAATCCCCACAGTTCCATTACTTCTCGCAGTTTTACCCAACAGAATTCCGGCCAGAGTAAAGACAATATGGTTTTGATTTTATAATGTCCCTTTTATCTTCGTTTGTAAATATGTCTAACGAGTTTTTGGTTTTTGTTTTCTTTAATCACACTGCTAATATATTATTTTTTTTTTTAGACTGAGCATCTTTGTTTTATCTCTACGTTTTTCATTTGCAAGAATTTATACATATGCCTTTAAATTCAAGTTAACGCGCAATTTCTATTAACTCAGCGTATCTACAACACAAGTTTTAATAATAATAATGTTTCATTTTGGGCGCTAATCTTATCATATTATTGTGGAAGGTGAATGAAACAAGCACTGATCGATTGTAACTGTTATTAAAAATTATTTATAAAACAAACTTGTTAGACAATGATTTCTATTTTAATTAGTTCATAAATAATAATAATAATAATAATAATAATAATAATAACAATAATAATAATTAATTATTGAAGATTTAAATATCAAAGAGGACAATTTAAGTTAATATTTCAATCCAAGAGAACATAAAACTATCCTACCCATATTCTAATGGTTCTTTCAAAAAATACGTACTTGCCAAGTTTGAGCCAATTTTAGATGATATTAGCAATTAGGAATTGTAAAAATATTAATACTAATTAATTATAGATTTATTGCTTTTTAAAAATAGTTAGCTTAGCTGTTAGTGTAAATAGTTTACATGAACTACTATTTTGAAATTGAGATCCTTCACTAAATTAATAATTCTTTTTTTTCGCTCAATTATTTTGTATAAACTACTTTCTTATTTCAGATAACTGTTTTTTTTAAGAAAGTAAGAGCAAAGTTATCATTTTTAAAACTGTAAAAAAAACTTCTTAAGAGAAGATATTCCAAATATCGGTATGTTGGGGTGGTCCAAACAAGAAATGAATGCCACTATTACTTTTTTTTTAATTTTACCGTCAAATGTTTACGTTGGCGCCGTAGCCACAGCTGCCTGATGATCATGATCACCCCATCCTTCACTATCGTATTCACTGTCTGAACCGGATTCAGAATCGGAAAATTCAACAGCAACACGGCGAGCCAATATTGAAGCCACGTCATGTAATGCGTTTACTCGTTCGCCTTCTTTCTGTTCGATTTTCTCTACCTTTCGCAGTTTTATACCTGTAATAAATTTATACTGAGTATGTAGTTAGGTCCGAATGCTGGATAAATCGGGTATTTAATCCGACGTAGCATACATATTTATTTTTTTACTATATCATTAGCATATTATTATTATATAATGTAGCATGCAATATTATATTACTATTTTTTTTCTCTAAATAAAGACAAAGGTTTATAAACAAATTGTGAAATTTGCTATTCCCTTGTTTGTTTTTTTTTTAACTTTGTAATTAATCATAACTTCTAGTTTCATTTCTATTTTTAAAGAAAAATTTAAGTTTATTTTATTTGCTGGAACAATAAATTTGATCTACTTATATATAGGATGGCACAATTATTATTATATCATTTCAAAATGTAAACAAAAACAAAGATTATCACCTATCATTCCTGTTCAGAATTATAGATTGGTACATGAGGATAGGACATCTTATCAAAACATGTTAATGTTTATATTTATTTTTTTAAGTACTATTAATATATAGTAATGTATTTCGTAGTGTATGTATCATTAAAACTTTGAGAACGACAGTTTCGCTGTCGAATCGTCAATAGTTCAATAAAAAATATCTGAAGGCTAATAAGTGGGTTAAATTATTCCAGTAATATAAAACATTCACATGCACTACATTATATATATATTAATAAATATAATATAAATATATTAATTATATAAAAATATATATATATTAATTAAAATAATTTATATATATATTAGCTTAAAAAATAAAAATAAAAAGGTTATATGATGCTATGTCTAAATCTATGTCACCTTATTTAAAAAAAATATAATCAGAGGTCATATGATAGTCGAATGTAAACCATCAAGCGCTCGTTTCCTGAATTCAAGAGTTTTGTGACTGAGGTTGCAAAGAAAAGTGCTCGCTCCCACATAAAAATTTTCATTAGGGAGCCCCCCATTAATAAAGTGTGAAAAACGCAAAACTTCCTTTGTAATCCTATAATGCAGGGGGTCCAAACCGCGATGAATGCCTCCAAAAAAAATTGAAACTAAATATTTTATACAAAATTTATTAATGAAATAAACTACAAGTTAGTTGGCTAGAGCCAAATAAAAAAACTTTATAACTTTTAAAGTTTATTTCAATTGAGTAGCACCGGATATCAGGATAAAAAAATAAATCTGCTCATCAATGTCGTTTGGTGTTTTATTTCCAGTGTGGTCCAGAAAACCCAACAAGCTGAACACACCCTTTCCTAGTGTTATTGGAAAAAATGATTGGAAACTTTGGTTTGTGAAATAGAAAACCTTCTACCCCAGAGAAATTAACAAATAAAAAAGTTTTGTTAAATTAAAAAATAATAATTTCAATAAATAATAATCTGGTAGCCAATAAAACTTTGAAGAAGTGGTACTCAACATTTTCATTTGAAACTGCATATCACTTTTCCTGTGATCATTAAATGGAGCGAAGAAGCGATCTTATCGATTAGCCTAATTCTTCCCATGATCTAGTAAGAACACTTCTTTGACGTTTTTCCTTTAAATACTGGTAAAACCTTGTAAAAAAGCTTGATAAAAAACTTCATACCATCTCTGATGGCTTTTAGTAGATCACTTCTCGGATCATACTGTGGTTGATTTGGTTTCGCCCGGACAACTACTTCAGATGTAGTGATGGGTGACATCATCTTCAAGTTAGTAGTAGAATTCACCTGAAAAATAAAAGAAATTGTATGTTTTATCTTATTAATCATAGTTTATTATTTTTACTTTCTCTTAAAATGCTGTGATCATAGCAGATTTTCCAAATTGAGATTTCACCGAAAATACATGTTTTAGGGTACCCTGAATACGAAAAAAATGTTTTTAGCGTTGGGTCTGTGTGTTAACAGAAATCTCAAAAACGAAAAGTCGCAGGAAGCTCAAACTAGGTATTCTGTTTAGGTACTAGGAATGTGCTGTATATACTAGGTCAGTTAATGTTGTGAACCTTGATATTTTTAAAAATATTCTTTTTAATAACTTTAGCTTAGATATTTATGCAAATGTATATAGTGTTGATGCAAATAGTTTATTTGATTTATTTTTTAAGTATATTCGAACATTGTTTTCCATTAACGAAAAAAGTGATAGATAGAGACCTAGATAGAGACCGACTTACTTGTAGAAATAATATCTGGTTTACACCTGAGCTAAAGAAGCAGAGGGACCGTATAATAATTACTAAACAATTAATGAACAGCGGCCTTATTACAGAGGATAAGTCTAAACTAAACAAACTTAAGAAAGCTTACAAAAAGAATGTTGTGAAAGCGAAGACTTGGGCAAATGATTATAGAATTAGCCATTCTAGTTTAGGAAGCATGGAATATAATAAATAGTGAGTGCGGCAGAAAACGGGCCTATACTGAAATACAAATTTCCCCAAATGAGTTCAATAAGTTTTTCATTGATACAGGTAATGCTAGCACATCACGGTTTTCTATAATGAAAAGTACGGAAATTGCTAGTACAAATACGGAATCCTTTTTTCTATATCCAGTAACAGAAGAAGAAGTTCTGAACGCTATTAACTCTCTTTCAAATAAAAATGCCTTAGATATCTATAATTTAAATTCTAAAATTATAAAATACATAGGACATACTTTAGCAAGTCATCTTGTGAATATTATAAATTTAATATTCTTAACCGGATGTTTCCCAGAAAAACTAAAACTGAATAGAGTAATTCCTGTTTATAAAAAAAGCGGTAACAAAATGGATTGTTCAAATTATAGACCAATTTCTATCATTCCAATTTTTGCAAAAATAATTGAAAAATTGGTTGAAAAAAGATTAAGAAGTTACTTGCATAAATATAACTTAATAAACAATAAGCAATTTGGCTTTAAGAAAGGCACCTCTACTATAGACTGCATTCTTGAATTACTCTCAAACCATGTTTACCCGGCATTTGAATATAAACGGAGTATTAGCCAAGTTTCTAGATTTTTCAAAGGCGTTTGACACCATCTCTCATGATTTGCTCATTGCTAAATTATCAGTTTATGGCATACGAGGAGTTGCGTTGCAATTTTTCAAATCTTACCTTACTGGTAGGTGTCAGATTGTTGACGTTAATGGCCACAAGTCCAAGATAATGAGTATAGCAAGTGGAGTTCCGCAGGGTTCGATTTTAGGACCTATCCTTTTCGTCCTTTATGTCAATGATTTACCTTGTATCAAAAACGTAGAGGTTTTACAATACGCAGATGACACAGCATTGGTCACTACTGGTGAGAACCCCATGGAATGCAATAAACATGCTGAATTAGCGATAAACCGGTTGGCTAAATACAGTGCGGAAAATCATTTAATGATGAACGCGTCAAAAACACAGGAATTAATCTTCTCACTAAAAGAAGAAAAGGTACGCACAGTACGCTATCTAGGTATAATACTAGATACTAAATTAAATTATGGTGCCTTAATTGAGGAAAAATGTGAGAAATTAAGTAGAATGTGTTATTTGATGAGACGACTGACTGACGTACTGAGCATTGAAGGACTGAAGACGGCTTACTATGCGCTGTTCTATTCAGTCATGACTTATGGCATAATGTTGTGGGGGAGCGCACCACTAGCGGTGAATGTGTTTAAATATCAGAAGAAGGTAGTTAGAATAATATGCAAGGTTAGAAAGGATACAAGTTGTCGCGAACTATTTCCGCGATTAGGCTTTCTAACACTACCCTGCTGCTATATCCTTAAGTGTGCCGTATTTGTACTAGAGCATCCAAATAAGTTGCGGCGTAGAGGGGAACTACATAACATTACGACAAGGCAAAACAACTTATTGGAGGTGCGTGCACATCGGACTTCGAAAGTTGGAAAAAGCCCACTATATATGGCCGCAAAAATCTATAATTGTTTGCCCGAGTCTTTGCTTCAGGTGAGCCTATCAAAAAATAAATTTAAAAAGGAGCTTAAAAAATATTTACTAAATAAAAATTATTACTCCATAAACGAGTACCTCTGTAATTGATTGAAGCTTTTCTTTTTTTGACACTGTTCTGTACCTTTGGTGCTGTATGAATAAAGTATCTATCTATCTACTACAACCGCATCAGACCCGAAGATTTCGGGCACAAATCATCAACCGGGAGTGGAACCTGACTGAAAAATTTTTCTTCCAGTTTTTCATGATTTTATCGAAACGGCTCCAACGATTTTCATAAATCTACCTACCCACATAAGTACCTATCACTTTTATTTGAAACATTTTCCCGTGAAAATTGATTTTTTTGTGGGATCAAGGGGAACAGTAGCATGCTTTCCTCTAAAGTACCACTTCTACACTTCTATAGGGGGTATAATATATGGTTTTTCCCCCTACATAATAATACATATTGGAAGCATTGATAGAATTGCAAATTTGAAGAAATTCGGTTAACCGGAAGTACGATATTATAGAATGTTTTTAATTTTTGTTAATTTTCTAGAGAACGACTACAAAGATTTCCTTTAAATTTGGTACACTAACTTAACAGATAAACCGTATTAATTTTATTTGAAACCTTTTTCCAAAAGAAATTATTTCGGATACTTGTGCGGACTATGTGGCTTTAATTTCAAATTTTGTAGTAGTTGGTCCAGTGATTTTAGAGCGCTCTATTAAGCCATAATAGGATCATCTATTTTTTTACCTGCTAAGCTTAGTAAGGCAGATAGTTGTCTCCCACTACCTCTACATTTATATTTGAGCCTAATACGGTATTTTTTAGATTTAAAGAAAATTTTTATTTTATATATAATTGTATTAAACTGAGAAAGAGAATTGTGTGAGTGTTTCACTCCAGATTTTTTGTATAAAGAAAAAAGAGTAATAATTTTTCTTTTTCAATTAATGAAACTGACATTATTGGATTTAAGTTGTAGAGGCGGTGGTGATTTGACGTCTCCATTAGTGAGTATAGGCGGCGAAGGTAGTGGTGGTGGCGGCGGAGGAGGAGGCGGAGCCACAACTGGAGGAGATGGCGGCGGAGGAGGTGGAGGTAATGGCTCAACGGGCGGTGAAGGCAGATCTACTGGGGGTGGCGGTGGCGGTGGTAGGGTGTCTCGACCACTACTGACACTTCGTCCTCTTGTTGGCGTATTCACCGCACTGCTCACTGTAGGAGTGCTACAACAAACAAATATATACATATATGTATATGTATATGGACATATATATATATGTCCAGCTAGTAAATGTTTTTCTAATTAGATTAAAGTCATAATCTAATCTTTACGTTTCTCTTTAGGTTTCATTTCATATTTCTAATTAATCATTTAAAAAAATACTTCCTCTTAGGAAAAGGTAAAATTAATAATAAAAACTGATAGACAGAAATAAAATAAACAAAAACCTAAATCTAACCTATTAGCAGAAGTGTTTGTAGTAGGAGGTGCTGGAGGAGGTACAGTTGGTCGTGGTCTCGTTCTTCCAGGGCTGGTGTATGTTTCAGGTACAACTGGTTGTCCTCCGGTAGCTACTGTATTGTTATGTTGAACTGCAGCAGTGCCTGCCTGCTGGTAATGACTTACCTCATCATAAGTAGATATGCCACCCATACCATAATGGTTTCTTTAAATAAAAAAAAAAATTAAATATAATAATATAAATGAATTATTTTAAATAATCTTTACATTTAAAAAAAAAACTGGAGAAACTGTTTCTGTGCATACCAGCTCTTGCGGTTCCTCCTGCCTTTATTAGCTTGCCCCCTCTTCTCAGTGCACTGTCGGCCTCCGGACAGTGTTCTCTTGTTACAGACAACACTGTCTATCACCAGACAGTGAGCTGTACAGGCTCATAGGAAGAATTATTAGCCTCTTACGTTCATTAGAAACGTCCAAATGTCGCGATAAAATAAAATTCATGAAAATTGACGTTCAGGTTCAAGTTCATGAAATCGTTGGAGATGGCAAACGTATCTTTAGAGTTTTTTTTTTTGTTCCGAAGGAATAAAAGTATAAATTCTCACTTTATCACAGATCTTATCGTATCCTATAGAAATAGTAAGTGATTATATTAGATGGCATATACTATGTACTTTATGTGGTGGCACATATACTTGTATATGGTAATGATAAACATATTTAGGATTAAATTGTACTCTACAACTTATTTATTAATATTTTTAATAAATATCATGTGCATGAGATGGCTCCGGGCGCCAATGACCTTAGATGTCGATCATAGACCGTAGATGGTTAAATTAAAAAAAAAAAAACATAGGTTTAAACTAACAATATGATAGTTTTCAATGATAGGAGGAAGAGTTAAAACAAAAAACTGTAGGTTGTGATGCAATTGTCTTATTTGTTGATTTGTCTTGCGGGGAACTAGAAGGCATATTTCACTGCAAATGGGTGTGGAAAATTAAAATTCACCAAAAGCACATATACTTATACTTCGAAGATGCCATCTTAAGGAAGTTCTCTAAGACAGCGTCCATGATTAAGTTAGAGTTAAAAAAATAAAATATAAAAATAATAAAATATTAGTTCAATTTAAAAAACATACTGATAATGATAATGATGCTGAGTTGATGGGCTATATATAGTATCGGCTGGATAACTACGACGAAGTTCAATACTATTCGGACGAAGTGGCCTTAAATCTGTCTCATCCAGTCTATCAGTCTGATCTTGGAACATCTGGATCTGATGAGGTGTACGATAATGGTTCACCTGTTGAGATGGCATGATCACCTCTCCATGGCCCACAGCAATCTGTCTCTGTCTTTCCCGAGTGTTATGGGGCTGGCGAACCCTTTTCTTATGTCTTCCACCTTCTTCTTTTCGGGGTTTTGGCTAGTTTATAATAAGAGTAAAATTTTATTCGAAAATATTTTAATAATTTTTAGCAATTTCTAATTTAAAGTAAAAGAAAACATACCTTCTTTCCTCTATCATGCATCATTCTCTCAGTATCTTTTAGCATTTCTTGGCGCCAAAGATCAAAGAAATAATCAGGATCTGTATAAAATTTGAGACCATCTTTGCCATCCTCCCTATAAAATTAATAGGATAAATAAAATTCATGAGCAAAAAATATAATCTTAAAATAACTTCCAAAACTAACCTGTACGGATTTAAGTTATCTAATGGAGGTGGCTTATCACAAAGCTTATACGTCTCTAACATTGCAGTAGGCATCGTATCTCTAGATACAACTTGCTGATCAAATGCAGTCGAACTTTTAAAAGCTTTTCTCATATGAATATCTTGTAAAGATACTAAAAAAGAATAAATTATGTTAAGTAAACAAAATCAATTCTGAATCTTATGAGTAGGTTACACAGGAGTAGGTACACACAACTGTATTAAGGAGATATACTAGTATGTTTCATCGAAATTAAAAACTGTTAGATGTTTGAATATATAATCCTTACATTTGAAGTAGTATGCTAAATGTGTGTCTAGTTTCTATATTTTTATTTTGAAATCTTTTTTTGTTGTTAAATTTTCTACAGGTAATAATTATTTTAAGGAAATTGGGATAGTTTATTTAAATAACACAGGATGCTCTCTAATAACATTATGCTCATTAATAAATTTATGTGATTATTAGATACATTTACTTCTTCCTAAAAAGAACTTGTTCATTCTGAAAAGCGCACAATATTGGTAAAAGAACTTGGTTACAATTTATTCTTCTCAAATACTGAGTATATACTCAAAGCGCTGAATTTTTTTTATAGTTATTATTGGAGAGAGTATGTCTAATAATGTATTCTCAGCAAAAAATACATACATTAACACTTTCCAAAAAAACAATTATTAATTATTACTGATCAGTAAAAATATGAAGGGAATTTCTCTCCAACATATTAATACTGCAATAACACAAAATGCTCGGATTTATCAAGTTGTAATAAAACTAGAGAATCTAAGCGTTCTTATATCATCAGTGCAAATAATGTTTCGACTTGTAAACTTATCTTACTCATTATATATCTGCATTACATTAATATAGTAAATGTCCTTGAAATGACTTCAAAATCATTAAAAAAAAAAATGCAAAGGAATTAAACATACAGAATAATTTAGAAACTATATTCCAAATAAATTTCCTACAAAAAATACGGATTTATAAATAAAATAAAAGATGATTTATATAATATGACTTATATTACTTCATCTTGATATTGATGATAGATTTATAAATAAAATAAGGACATATTTATAAATGTATGTATTTCGCTTTCCAATTTATGATCATCAAAACAAAATTTATTTCATATTAGTAAAACTTCTGCAAACTTGCTTTAATTCAATCATACAGAAAAGGTCAATTTCATTAGTGATTACATACTCAATGATGAAATAACAGTTCCCCTCCAACTATTTCAGTTAATTATCACTTTGTATTCAATATCACTACTATTTTTCTAACGATTTAATAAATAAAATATTCACTAAGATTGTTATTATCAATTCATGAGGAAAATATATACAGATTTGAAATGATATTCAAAGAGGGAGTTATCGGATTAATGCGTCAGCAATATACAAATAATTATCGCGTAATATATTTGATAAAATTAAATTTTAATATCTGAATAAAAAACAAGAATTATTTGTTTTAACAGAATAGATATGACCCTTACTGTACTACTGAACGACATTGTATTTTCTTCAATCCCAGAATTTTTAAGGCAATTATTTGTTAATATTCCGTAGGTAATAGAACTAAACAATGTACTCTGAATTGGTACTTTTTGTAAGTGTGTACTATAATTTATAATGTACACAAAAATTAAAGAAAATCTTTGGGCACATTTCCGAGAGAAACTACAAACTAAAAAAAAAAC
This sequence comes from Triatoma infestans, assembly GCA_011037195.1. Classification (NCBI taxonomy): domain Eukaryota; kingdom Metazoa; phylum Arthropoda; class Insecta; order Hemiptera; family Reduviidae; genus Triatoma; species Triatoma infestans. The sequence goes on along the minus strand of JAAEAF010002110.1, from coordinate 40,832 downwards.
CATTTGGTTATCCGATTTTGGACGAAACCTTCGTCATGGATTTGATAATTATACAGAATAACAACCTGAAGTTTCTGCGATTTTTCCTTTTGTAAATCATGTTGATCCACCCACCCACCCACACAAAACATTGCCTAAAATCATTTATATCCGGTGGTAATTTAATTTCGGAAGTCTGAGAATACAATATTTCCTTTTACATAGTAAGAGAAAATTATGAATCATCAGCAATTCAGCACCAAATGGCCATATTTCTCTATACAATTCTGAAAATGTAATTTTAACATTTCAACATTTAAAACTTTACAAATTAATCGCAATAGTTATTTTGTAAAACTTATTATAAAAAAAAGGCATGAAAGTATTTTTGTTTTTACCTTCTTCAACTGTGCTATCCAACTGTGTCACTTTTACAGACAGCCTATCTAGACGTGCTTGCAGGGAATTAGCTCTATCTCCAATATCTCTTGATTCTCTAGCCAATTCTGCAAACAAATCTTCAGCATGTTTGCTAAGAGATGAAAGTTGTCTAACTGCATTGGCCAAAGAACCATTGGTAACAGCTTCCAATTCAGAAGGAAACCCAATTTCTTCTGGAATAGTCCCTCTAGCCACATGGACGGGCTCGACCATACGCTTTGGAAGAGGCATCCTGCCCAACTGCTTCACCCATTAAATTATTACATTCAAATTTATTACAATTAGGTAACCAAGAAATAAAAACAGGATATGTTTTGTTTATAAAGCTAAGAAACAAGATTTCTTATATCGTTTGTAAGCTTTCATGTATCTAGGTCTATATTAATGAATGAAAAGTGAGCCATACGGGATGTATTTTATTAAGGGGAATTTATATAGATTAAATTAAGGTGGGTAATCACAAGGCGCTGGAGGGCGATAAAAAATGTATACTACTCATATTATTAAAAAAATTACCTCTATGTAGTGATGTGTACAGTTCAACCTGACAAAACTTTATATATATATTCTTCTCATATTGATAAAACACGATTTCGCGAAAAATAATTGTCTACGTTACAGCAGGTATTGAAAATGGCGTCCGAACCAGCCCAATAAATTGACAGCGAAAATTCAACTGTGGTCATACTTGAAAACAACTTACTTAGCAGTGAAAAGGCAACTTCACAGACAGTTGTCATAGACCAAACATTTTAGAAAATATTTTTTTAACACCAGTATTATACTATCACATTTTCCTGAATCAAGGAAGTAAAAGACAGATCCCACAAATTAAGCAGACCTTCCCAAAACTCTTACTAAGAGCAGCAGTGTTGCCATGTGAAAGGCAACATTCCCTAGTTATCATTAATAATTAAAACGGTTAAAGATAATTGAAAATTATAAGTAATGAAACAGTTGTATTTCAAAACATAATAAGTCATGACTTTTACAAATATCAAGTCATTTGCCTTTTCAAAACTGCTTTAATGTCCTACTTTTTTTCTTTTTTTTTTTTTCAAAGAAATGGTAGTGGGGGGACGCAAATTTGAAGTGGATTGTGATATACGATCAATGCTGAAAAAATGTAATATTTGAATATTATGAACAAGTACCAAATAAATAGCTAAAGATTTATAGCTTCTGAAGTGATCATATAATACTGTGAATTGAAAAGGGAAATCAATACCGACATAGACCTACATAGAACATAAACCATGGGTACTTTTCTCTGTAGAAAAATTGTCTCGACTGATATGTTAACAAGTTTTAAAAAGAGTAATTCCTTAAATTGAAGTACAATGGAGGTTCTTTTGAAATAATAAATAGCAACACTGAGTTTAGTATAGAGAGCATGAGCATCAATAAGTCACTGTAATGTGTATGTAAGTGAGGTTACAGTAAGCAATTCAATATTTTGAAATATTTTCTTTTTTTGTTCAAGGTTCAGTGTTGGTGTTTATTAAAGTGATTAAACGAAATGAATGAAGAACCCGAGCAGGTACAGTACTGTCATTAATTAGTAGTTTCTATGTTAATTTTTATCATAAAGTTTATTCCACTTACTGTTTACTCCCGGCTTTTTATTTATTTATTTTAGGTTCCCGCAGTTACCGTGAAGGAGCCGTTAGATTTAATTCGCCTTAGCTTGGATGAAAGAATTTACGTTAAAATGAGAAACGAACGAGAACTAAAAGGAAGGCTGCATGTAAGTTCAGCACTCTTGCCTATATTTATATTTCGAGTCCATTGGAAAACATTATATGAATTTATCAGTAGAATACGTACTTAATTTAGTGATACTGTACTGTAAGTTTTTTTGCATGAAACAAACCGAGATACTGTAACAATTCATGATTAATTGTTTTCCTGGCTGGCTTATCTCTCACAGTTTTTTTCATGAGTCATATTATAATTCGTGTGTTCAATAAACAATAAGAAAAATGTAAAGCTTTCACATTAATAATTTAATCAATTAAAGTATATCTTATCACAATGTATTAAAAAATATGAGATAATTTTTTTTAAATTTGTTTTTTTAATGTAGGCTTATGATCAACACTTGAACATGGTATTGGGTGAAGCAGAAGAGACTGTTACAACTATAGAAATTGATGAAGAAACTTATGAAGAAGTATATAAGACTACAAAACGAAATATACCTATGTTATTTGTACGAGGAGATGGTGTTATATTGGTCTCACCTCCTATCAGAGCAGGAGTTTAGAAAATAAATTAACTCTTTAAAGTATTGTTTTTTCATTCATATTTTCACTTATTCTTTATATTTACAATCCTAAATTCTGATCAGCAAAAGAGTGACAAGGCATAAAAAAGTGAGCAGGTAAAAGAGAACAACTTCTATATTTACTCAAATGCTCATCACAGTAACAGTTTCTATAATGTTGTGGGAAGTTGCCTCATATCTTGGAACTTGCAATACAATTTTGCGTTTGTTCACAAAACCATAATTGTTTTCATGATCATTAACCAGAACACCATTATCATTAATTAGAATTTTTAACAGTTTCCGAAAATTCCTCTCAATTTAATTCAGTTGAAACGGAACAATGGATATGATTTTTACAAAAGACTCTTTAGTGGTAACATATAGAAGGAGTTTGTATGAGAAATATATAATTATACAAATGATTTTATAAACATATAATTTTCTAGATTTAAGGACAACGCATAAGTTATAGATTATTGATCATAATAAGAGATTCCTGTATAAAATTCATCTAATAAGTGCAGCGGACAATCTACAATTCCTTTGACAATTTGGTTACACATACCTTTCCAAAAATTTAATTGACACTTAAAAACGCTGTTGTTAAACGCTTTGAAATTTTCATGGTCAAAGTTTACCGATAATTCATTACAAAGGGACTTTTCTTACATTTCAACTAGTGTAGTTATGAAATATCTCCTGCATAAGCTATTTATATTTATTTTTAACCCTACCATTCAAGCTGGGCAAAAGAAACAAATAGAAATTATCTTTATTAGTACGGCAGCATATTTCTGCCTTACAATATAAGCACAAATTATATATTTAAAGAAAGAAATATGCGTAATATATTGAGTTCGTAAACTTTAATTTAAAAATAATAAATCCAGAGGTATATGTTGGATATTAGTTGCAAGCAGAAAAGTATGCAGATATTGCCAACACATTCTTACAATTATGTCGCTCTATTTTTATCAAAATCTTAAAATTATTTGATCATAGGCACTTCGGACGAAAAACCATATTGTATGTATTCGAAAATGTTTGAAAAAAACTGTGATTAATTCAAAACTAAATAAATATTCGTTATATCTGGACTTAAATAATTTTTTTTTTCCTTGTCTGATATGGATAATGTATCACTTCTTAATATCCGCTGAACATTAAAGCAATAGCAAGATTAATTCTAACCATGATATTGTATTCATTAAATTGTTTTTCTTATATAAATATTATTATTATTAATTTCTTGCGCTACGATGCATTTATGTAATATGTAGATCTAAAAAGTTTATGAAAATAAAATGTTTTATGAAAACAACTAGTTTTTCAGTAACCTTTCCATATTAAAATCCTTCACTTACATTTTCAGATATTTTTCATCTCCTTTAAATTATAAAAAACACGCAGCTTGGTACAGTACTAAGAAATAGGTAAGTATATTTTAGAAAAGAAAATATTTCATGAACAAGTGTCTTTTTTGCGCTATTAAAACACACTTTACAAAAACATCAATTATGTCAACAACAAAAAAAAACTTTAAAGAAGACATTTTAATATTACTATGTCAACAACAGTTACTTTTTGCCATTGTTAATAAAACAAGGAAAGTGTTGGTTGGCTGGGGCCAAAGAAAAAAATTTTTGAACTTTTAGTTTATTTATCGACGTTTCGCGTAACTTTGGTTTGGGAATATCGGCATATTTTTATACTTCCAACTAATTAATATCCTTCTGTAGCATCGATAAACAAGTTCTGGAAATGTTAAAAAAAAAATAAGTTCAAAAAATTTCCACCAGATTGCAGAAACTACTTAATGAAAAATTAAGAAGCAAAATGGTTGGCTAGGGCAAAAGAAAAAAATTTTCGTTTTGAAACTTATTTCATGGACGTTTTGGACACTTTTAGTGACAAGATAAAAGAATGTTCCTTTAAGTGGACCTGAATTAGTGACAAGCATTTGTAAAAATTTTTCCGAGGTATAATTAATGTTTATTTGTATAAACATACTTATTTTTATTTTATTTATTTATTTTGCCAGAAAAAAAGATCAATACATCCTTACTGGCAAGGTCAAGTTAGAATATAATTTAAATTCACATAACTGTCAAGACAAAAACTTAATTTTAAAATATTCCTCTGTCTCATACAGCGAATGAGCTAATGGCAGTTTTTTAACACTAGCTTTGGAACCCTTCAAAGTATTATTTTTTATATTCGCTGGTAAATAATTATAAAGCGAGATGGACAAACTATGGAAGCTGGTACGAACTTTTGTCAACCTGTTTCTACTCTGGACAAGATTATTGTGCTTTCTGGTGAAATGATCATGAACTTGCGAAAAACATATAAATTGGCCTTCATTGCACTTTACGTAGACGAGGCATTGAAAAATAAGTATGGCTGGTAGTGTCATTATGTTCAATTTCTTAAACAAAGAAAGACAAGATACTTTCGAGTCTAAACCCAAAGTGACTCTAATTGCCTTCTTTTGTAACCTAAATATTTTTTTACATTCGGCAGCATTACCCCAAATTATAGTACCATAGCACAAATGGCTATGAACATACGCAAAATATGCCAACTTTAAAGCTTCCAAGTCAACCGACATTCTTAATTTTCGCAAGACATATTATTATTCACAAAAGGGGAGGGAAGTAAACCCTACGCTATCCAAAGCCTCCCAGGGCCCATATAGCTAACCTAAAGAATAACAACCACTGGGACTATAACGAAAATCCAGGCCCAGGTTTTAACCATCTAAGTTTCACCACATACCGAACAAATCGGACCACAACCTTAAAAGGACACAGCTTAAGATCCTCTAACGATATCCTATTCCGGCCGAAGGTCCTAAACCTAATCTCCTCACAACCCAAACAATTCGTCATCAGATGCATGGGTGTTTCCTCTTCAGTCTCACAAACTCTACAAAAGGGGTCAGGCACGAGTCCCATTATATAGAGATGTCTCCTTAAACCACAATGCCCAGTGAGGAATCCAACCAGATGTCTGAGGGAGGTCCGTGAAAGACATCGGACCCCGCTACTCAAAGCTCCGTCCGGGCCCCCAATGAGCATTTTAGACTGCCGACAACCCACTGCACTCATCCATAAGGATGAGTGCTGTGAGGTCATCCACGTCTGAAAGCCCGACAAACATGTGCCAGAAGACACACCAACAGCAGGCTCTGGACCAATGAAAGGGAGAGAGGCACCTAATTTGGCAAACCTATCCACCTCCTCATTCCCGAAAATTCCCATATGACCTGGAACCCAGACCAGAAGCACATCCTTTAATGAAGAAAGATCTTCCAGTCTTTTAGAACATTCCAACACCAATCTGAAGTGAAGACACATGAATTAAGCGCCTTCAACGCAGCCTGGCTGTCCAGCTGATACAAACACCTTTTAAATTAGTGTTACGCACCCTCTCATCCAAAATACAGCAAAGAATTGCATAAACCTCAGCCTGGAAAACGGTGGCCCACTCACCAAGAGGCGCTACCAAATGATCTCCCGTCTCAAAATAGACGGCAGCCCCAGACCTACCATCCATCCTGGAACCGTCCGTGTAGCATCGGAGATAATTCTCAGGAATCACACCAGACGGACCCAGGGTTAACCAATCTTCCCTAGAAGGCAACCTAACCCTGTAGGAATGACCAAAGACAAAAGTCTTCAAATTCCTATCAGAAGGGAAACCTGTAATGGGAATCCTTAAAAGCATCTCACGATAAATGGTAGAATGACCATATCGCTTACCCTGCCAAAAACCTGCCTGTTTAATTCTATAACAGGCTTTCATTGCCTGGTTTTTCACCTCCACAAAGAGAGGTGGAATCCCTAACAAAGTCTCCATAGATGCGGTCGGTGTAGTCCGAAACGCACCAGTCACCGCCAGACAAGCCAAACGTTGGATTTCTTCCAACAGCTGCCTAGCGGATCGTGTTTCAATGCGACGCCACCACACCAAAGCCGCATATACCAATCTAGGTTTAATGACCATACAATAAATCCAGAACATCATCTTGGGAGTGATTCCCCAGTTCTTACCTACAACTCTTCGACATTGCCAAAAGGAGATTATCGCCTTTTGATGTGTCTTAACATGTTCCGACCAGTTCAATTTACTGTCGAGAACTACTCCAAGGAACTTCACTGATTTGCTAACCTGTATGGAAGTACCTAACAACCTAGGAGGTGTAAAACCTACTATCTTCCTTCTATGAGTAAATAGAATTGCCTGGGTCTTAATAGGATTAATAGAAAGACCCTTATCCTGTGTCCAACAATATACCATGTTAAGGGCGCTTTGCATTAGGTCCGAAATAGTGGACAAACAGCGCCCTAACAATAAAATAACACCATCATCGGCATATGCTTGCACATAAAATCCCAATGAATTCATCCTAACCAAAAGGTCATCCATGACGACGCACCACAACTTTGGTGAGAGACAACCCCCTTGAGGGCACCCTCTCCCCGCTTGTACTATCATGGTGCGCCCGCCAAGGGAAGCCTGTATAACCCTACTCCTAAGATAGACACCTATCCAATTGATTAAGACGGGATGTATACCTTTTCGTACCAAGGCATCTTCGAGAGCATCAAACGATACTCTGTCAAATGCCCCCTCAACATCAAAGAAACACCCTAGGGCATATTCTTTTATTTCCAAAGCAGATTCTATCCTTCCGACGAGACAATGTAATGCAGTCTCTGTCGACTTACCCACAATATAAGCATGTTGGTTAGGATGGAGTGGATGATCCCTTAATGGGCCATCAGTAATATACCTATCCACCAACCTTTCCAGAGTTTTCAAGAGGAAAGACATAAGACTAATGGGTCTAAATGCCTTGGGGTCAGAGTAGTCGTTTCTTCCCGGCTTGGGAATAAAGACTACCCTTACTTCTCTCCATAATGTTGGTACATAACCAAACATCAAACATCCTTTAAAAATTCTTAACAATACTTTCGTCAGCACGTCCCCACCATTTTACAACAGACAAGGATAAATCCCGCCCGGTCCAGGTGACTTGAAAGGTGAGAAACTTTGTACTGCCCAACTGACTCTATCATGTGTAACTACCTCATCTAAGGTGGATGCATCTTCAGGGCCCCATCTCCTTCCACCCACCAAAGACGAAACAGCATTTAAACCAGTATTATCCGGGAAGTGAGTATCAAGCAAAAGCTGCAGTGTCTCCCCCTCCCCCCCTGTAAAGGAACCATCATGGTATCGTAAGGTACCTAACTGACTGTCCCTATCCTTACTAAGAATCCGTACCAATCTAGATGATTCCTGGAACGAATTTATATCCTCACAAAAGGATCTCCAGGAATTCCTCTTGGCTCTCCTCAGAGCATATTTATATGCTCTTTTAATACTGTTATAACTATCCCATGATTCCGAAGAATCAGCCAGGACAGCCTTCCTGTATGAGCCCCTTACCTGTCTCCTTAGTTTTTCCAACGAAGAGGACCACCAGGGTTCTTACTACCCTTAACCATAGGATCTAATGTGTTCTTGAAGAATACCAGCCTCCCTTTCCAATTCCTCTATACCATCAGGGGCTTCTGATTGGCTAGTCAGTTTATTTTCAATGATTCTAGAATATAAACCCCAATCCGCCCTCCTAGGATTCCTTAACTGTCCAGGGTAATTGGATCAATCTCCAGACTAAACCTAATCATCCTGTGATCGGAGATGGAAGCCTCAGGACTCACCCTCCAATCCTTAATCAGACCACTAAAATTCCTAGAAGCAAGGGAAATATCAATAACCTGTCTTCTAATCCTAGTAACAAAAGTGGGTTCAGTACCCCTATTCAGGACCTCTAATCGCGTGCCCACCAGGAAATCCATGAGAGCGCGACCCCTACCATTGGTGTCGCTGCTGCCCCAGACGACATGATGCGCATTCGCGTCACATCCTATTATAATAGGTATGTCATTGGTCTCCGAATACTGAACCAAACCCATGAACTCCTGAGGAGGAGGAGAGGGGCCATCATAGGGGAAGTAAGCCGAAGCCACAACTACGTCGCGACGACGCCCACCAACCCCCAGACCAACCCTCACCGCCACCAAGTCCCGAGAGCAGAACTGTCGAAGCAGGACAGCGTCGACACTCCGACTGGCAAAAATACATGCCCTAGGAATGCCCCCGCCATCCGCCACGAACAGTCTGCCATCAACCACACTCAATCCTCGAACCAAACCTTTAAAGGCATAAGGTTCTTGTATTAGAATATGTATGCAACTTAGCAATACAACGGCATAAGTTAGCCGTTGCATCTTTGCTATGTTGCAAGTTAATTTGTACCATCTCTACCCTGTCAACCGCCATAATCACAAGTCAACATCGGCAGAGTTAGATCCTGATAGTACACGGTAGGAAACAGATAGGTGAGAAGGGAAAAAAAACCACCTACCTTACTTGCTGCCATCTTGGTCAGCCCTACCTGTATCCTGCTCCATTGCCTCAGAAGAAGTGGTAGGAGCATCCTCATCTTCCTTCTTCAACCTGATGAAGAGCCTGCCCATCTCAAAGAAAAGACGAAAGTCGACCTTCTTCAACGCCTGGACAGAAGCATCATCAATCCTGTAAGCCAAGGATACTCCTTTCTCGACTTGTTGTCGATACACGTTCCTCCATCGGCTTACATCCAAGTTATTTTGGAAGGCAAGACCTTTCAGCACTTGTTCGCTGGTATGCTTGCCCTCCGGAATAAACATAGAGATCCTAGCCATAGTGGGGACCTCAGACGCCTTCATAAGCTTGAAGTGCCTTCCCTCCCAACTAGGCTTAACATTCTCTAACACCCAGTCAAATGTGGCCTGATCAAAGCAGGCCAGAAGAAACCAGCCCTCAGAAACCATGCCCGACTGAATAAATTTCAGTCTGCATGACTGTTCCTGTATGGTTTTCCTAACGATGGCGAGCATCTCCCTTCTGATGACAGAAGCGTCATCATCAGAGAGAGGCTCGGAGGGATCGCTGCTGGTTATGGCCAGAAACAGCTTTCTCTCCGCCTCCGTTATCTTAGGCTTCTTACCTGCTGGCTGGATTCCAGACGGCGTGTCCCCCGGGGTTCTGGATCTTTTTTGAGCCCCAATAGGTATATCCTCGGCTGCAGGTTAAATAGATCTCATCCTCTTCACACGCCTTTGCCTGTATCTTCCACTAAGTTTCTTCTTCTGCTCAGTTTCCTTAGACACCTTACCAGAAGTTGACTTAGCTTCTTTTTCCTTCGCAGAAGAATTCGCAGCAGCCGTGGCCGACGCAGAATTGCCTCGCTTCTTTCCTTTGACCACGTGCCATTCATCTCCGCAGGTGGACGAGTCCTCCGCAGCGACTATTGGCGCGCTCTCCTCCAGAAGCAGGTTCTCCATACTCCTGGAAATACTATCCAGTTTCCCCCCAAGTGCATCCGAGCCCTGGTCGCCCAACCCTAGATGCACAGAGGAGTTTCCCCCACCACCGATGACCCCCTCCTCTAAGGGGCCCTCGGCTGACGATTTTACTTATTTATATCCATAAATTAAGTTAAAAAAATTCATCTCCGGAGCTCTCCACCCTCCACGGAGCCTCACAAATTGGGACGCTATAAAGAAGCGCCAGAGCTACCCCAGAGATATAGCGCCCAGGGATTGTGAGCCAAGGCCCACAATACCCAGGAGCTCACCCATGCGTATTTTACGCTAGCCGATTGACCAGAGCTGGGTTAGGCTCTGGCCGCCTGTTTAGCGGAGTCCGGAACCAAAGTGGTGTGTTGGACTGCCAGGCCCGCTGAGGTAACTTGCCTCTAGCGTGAACCTGCGCCCTCAACCACCAGGACTTCCTTTCCCCACGACACAGGTATCCACACACGGCAAACATGTGGGTGGCACCAGCAGGTGCCACTGGCGTGTAAGACTGTAACTATGTAAGTGTATAATGTTAAGGCGTTTAGGTGTAAGTGATGCAATATGAATTCCCACGGAGGCTCCGCAGCAAAAGAATTCGCTGCAAGAGATTCAGGCCGCACATAAATTATGGCGACCCAAACAGAGGGCAGAAAAGTCTCCACCAACTCACACTCCTAATGGGAAAACCACTGCATTTGTTAGTCTGTAATTGTAGCTGAGGTACGTGGGAGTGCTAGGTTCCCAAATAGCCCGAGGGCTATCCTCTGCGTTCGCCATCCATCTTGGCCACCCACGCTTCCACAAAAGTGGAGCGCAGATGTTACCAGAGCCAGCGACGAGGACGCTATGGATGGGCTAGTATGAGGTTCCGCGACGGAATAGCCGTCTCGAGAAACATAGGGAAGTTTCGCCCTATGTGAGTACGAATACTCCCCTCAAACCTTTGGCTCCTTCGCAAGACATAGATTCCAAGAGACACTTTACCCATGACATTATTAACTTGATCTATCCAGTTCAGTTTTGAATCTATAAAAATGCCTAAGAAATTGATAGCTTTTTCAGTCCCACCATAATTTCACAATTTAATAGTAATCTCTTTTATTTTATCCTGGTTTAAACTTAGCTTATTAGCAGCACACCAATCGAATATAGATTTAATGCGGTTATTAACGGATGTGTTATCTGCATTTCTAACTTGTACCGCAAGATCATCGGGCATGTAAATATGGCATAATTATATCATCGTTATCAAACATTGCCGGTAGATCGTTAATACAAACCAAGAATAATAGAGGTCCCATAATAGACCCTTGGGGCACACCATACTTGAGTTGCAGTAAAGAAGAGTACTTACCACCTTTATACACCACTGCCAATCTATTCGACAGATAGGAAGAGATAAATTTAACTGACAAATCATTAAACCCATACCACTTTAATTTTCCTAATAGTATGTCATGAGAAAGGGTATCAAAGGCCTTGGATAAATCAAACAACTTGATCAACCGCGAATCCGCGTTTTCCAAGGCCCCGTGGCGCCGTTTCACAAAATCTATAAGGGCATTAATAGTTCCTCGACCAGTTCTGAATCCAAACTGTCTAGCAGATATAACCCATTTGTCTCGAAGTGATCCTGTGTTTGCTTGTATAATAACTTTTCAAAAACCTTCGAAACCACAGGAATTAGAGAAACTGGTCTGAAGTTGGTGATGTCATTATAAGAACCAGTTTTATGGATTGGAACTACCCTAGACAATTTAAAAACATTTGGGTAATACCCCACTCTCAGACAGCTATTATCAGATAGGAAAGGGGTTCAGATAGAATATCAGCTATATTCTTCAATATAAAGCTGCTGAGGCCATAAATATCCTGCCTCTTATTTAATTTTAAGTTCCATATTGCATCATACACCTCTTCAACTTTAACCATTCTATAACCGAAGGAACCAGTCTTCCTACACAATCTCTTTAGATAATAATTATAATTTATATTGGAAACAGGAATATTTTCAACGAGTTTATTCACCTTTTTGAACAAAATGCATATTAAACTCATCCGCAGTATAGCCAACGTACGAGGTGTGTAAATTAAGTAATGAGACTGATTTTTTATCTTTTTTTTATTCAAATAACATTACAGTTCAACATTGTCCCCTTCAAAGTAACTACCTTGGGAAGCCACACAACGCTGAAGACGATTCTTCCATTCGTCATAGCAGTGCTGGAACTCGGATACTGGAATAGACTTCAGTTGGTCGGTTACGGCTGTTTGAATATTCTCTAATGTTCCAAAATGACGTCCGTTGAGGTGATTTTTCACTTTGGGGAACAAAAAAAAGTCACATGGACTCAAGTCGGGTGAATAAGGAGGCTGAGGAGCCACAGGAATGTTATTACTGGCCAAATACTCATTAATGTGAAAGATTTTTCGGAACCATTTTTGCACAAATTCATCCCCAATTCATTAGTCAAAATTTGATGAACGGTTGTGTGAGTCAAATTCAACTCTTCGCCGATCATTCGGACTGTCAAACGACAATCTGAACGCACGAGATCGCGGATTGTGCCAACATTTTCTTCGGTTCTTGAAGATGAAGGCCTTTCGCTGCGAGGCTCGTCTTCAATTGAGTCCCTTCCTTCTGCAAACGGCTTAAACCACCTAAAAACCTGTGCTTTCGACAAAACATTGTCTCCATACGCCTGGCACAGTTTTTCAAACGTTTCCGTTGCACTGTGCCCAAGTCTGAAGCAAAACCTGATAGCACAACGTTGCTCGTAATTGATGTCACTCATTTTTAAAACGCACTGAAAAAACCTTGCTCACAAAAAAAGTCTGTACGGACAGTGCAACAACTCAAGCATTTTCAAATTTGCACTGGACGTGTATCAGATGTTTACTTGCCCTACCACGCATGCGCCGCGTCTCCAGTGTTGCCAGATCGAACACTAGAAAATCAGTCTCATTACTTAATTTGCACACTTCGTAGTTATCAGATTTTTTATCCAATACGTTTGTCTCGCTTTTAATTATATGCCAAATAGATTTACAACTATTGACGGATTTTTTTATCAAATCACTATTAAATTTAATTTTCGCCAGTTTAATTCGTTTTCGATATTCCCTTTTCTTATTATGATATGCATTCAGAATGGTTTGAGAAGGACAAGATCTAACTAGATCATATAACAGATCCAATCCTCTTTTCAAATTCGCAAGTTCACCATCATACCAAACCTTCACCGAATATCTCTCACGAATCAAACGCTCTACCAACGGAAATGCAATGTCGGCAAAATCAGTTAATCATGACAAAAGCATTTCAGCTCCATCCTCAAGTTTCCTCCCATCATCCAATGTCGCGAGAGGGTTACATTTTTCAAGTCAAAATTTTTTAAATTTGCTCTAAAATTGTACAAAGTGCTTATATCAACTTTTCTTATTATCAAGCGCTTACCATTTTTAATACTTTTGGGAGTCACAATTTTGCAATGAATTGGAAGATGATCGGATATAACATAGTTGATTACTTGAACAATTACATAATCATTAGCAATTGAAGTTGCAACGTTATCAATGCATGACTTGCTATCGTTAAGTATACGGGTTGGCTCATTGATTAAAAATTGCATATTAAATGACTTCATGACAGAAAGAAGGTCTAGCAATTTAGGCGATGATTTATTGAAGTTTATATTAAAATCTCCCGTTACAATGAAACTTTTCTTAAACTTCCACAAGTTAGATAAAAATCGCAAGCACTCTGATAAGTTACTAGAGAAATTATTAAAATTACCAGCCGGAGGACGAGATAAATTTATGACAACTATATCCAGGTTATCAATTAGCACAGCACCAATCTCGATAGTTCCTTCAATACAAAACTTATCCAAGTTAATCTCAGTGCAATTAAATACCTTTTTAATGTATATAGATACTCCTCCATGAATCATTTTAGTTCTACAATAGCTTGAAACAATTTTATAGCCAGAAGGAACATACAGATCAATCTCTTCATATCTTAACCAGTGTTCAGCCACGCAAAGTAAGTCTATCTTAAATCTGTTTACCAATAGTTCCAGATCGCTCACCTTAGATCTAATACATTGCACATTAATAAATAAAATGTTAAAGGCATTAAGTTTCTTAGAGGGTATAAGATTATTACCCATAATCTTACTTAAACAGTAGTCGTCATGATTCATTCTAAAAAATTAGGTGCATCCTAGTCTCTGTCTCCAGTTATAACTAAAATAACTTTACTGAAAAAAGAAGCTAGAACACTAACGCCCTTTCTGTTTAACAAATCTCCGCATCTATAATAACACCGTCTATTAAAAATATCAATTGGAATATAAATTAGGTTTTGAAAGTATTTCGTTAAATTCATAATGTACGAATTTATTTCTCGATTTAACAGAGACCAGTCTGGCAAGTCGTATCTAAGAGGAATCCCTCTGACTATAACTGGGATATTCTTATTTAACTTTACAATTCTATCAACTATAACATTTACCATATTCATTCCATTATCATTAGCAACATCCTCACAATCAAACATAAAATACACAATATTATCTTGCGATATGGTAGATAATGCCGATACAGAGACGACTGCTTCAGCAGGTACATAACTCTTAATTGTCGACGTAATGGAGATATCATCCCTGCTTAATTTATGTTGCAGCGAATGACGAAAGCCTCGGGCATACCTTATCTACCTTATACCTTATCTGTATAAATCCTGATAAAAAAAAAACCAGAGGAAATTGCTCCTTTACAGCCAAAATTATAAGTATTTTACGCGAACACTATTTCAAAAATTATATGTTCATCTTTTGGAGAGATATATTTGGATTCGGTATTGATTAAAAGGAAAAACTGAAGTAGCAATTAATCTCAATCATTCTTAAATTTATTTTCAACAATCAAATAGTTTTACAATTTTTATTTTGATTAATATTAAGTGATATTGGTTTTGTTTTCTCCAAAAGCCAAGCATAAAGATCTTCCTCATTCTGTTTCTTCATTTCGTCTCCAACCAGACGTCTTATTGTACTATGATAATTGTTAATCCAAGCAATCTGAAGCAAGAAAATAAAAGAAAAAGAATTGCATACATATATTTAACTTCTCTAAACATTTAAACTTATTTTTTTAATAATCGAATACAAAAATTGAAAATATAAGTGACCAAACCTCTCTAAAGTCAAGCAGTGATGGTATTATCAGTTTTTGTTCATAAGGTACCAAAGTTAATGGTGAAAATGTTAATAATGGTTTTACGATTTGTTCATTCTGTAAAATAGAGAAATAAATCTCACAATGAATCACATTTCTTTAATAATTACCCATCGAAAATGTTGTAATCATCCAAAAAAAATAAATTAAAACTAATTTCATTGATAGAGTCCAACTAATCTGTTAATAGGTTTGTTTATATGAGTCGTTTTGTGAGTATGGAGGCTCATCTTCAGTTCTAAGAAAGTAATTTGTACTTGTTGTACAGTTATTTAACAATATTTTTATTTAATACTCTATCGATTGTTAACTAGTAATTGTATTATAAGTTCATATTGAACCTAAGTTCATATTGTACAATTATTTCAATATTGATAAGAGATTTACTAGAACCGTCTCAAATAATATTAGTTAACATCATTCAAAAAGAAATCATCTGGAAGAAATGGAAGCAGTTCTTAATTATTTTAATAAAAATACCTGTGGAACTTGAGATTTAACCACAACTATTAAATTTTCTAGTCGCATACCAAAATTGCCCTCTATATAATATCCTGGTTCTAAAAAAAAAACACAAAAACCAATATACAACTAATATCATGTAAGAGGTTATTTAATAATAAAATTTATTACATTTCTTAACTTACCCTGAGAACCAATAAAATTTTTAAAATATGAACCATTAAAATCTGAAAATTATTACCATAAAATTTTAAAGCAGAGAATATAAAAAATATTCTAAACAAGTGTAATTATAAAGAAGATAATTAAATACATTTTAGTGTAGCCAAAAATCTTGATGTAATTAGTTAAATAGGAAGTTCTATCCGTTTATCTCAAGTAAACTAGTAAGCAAAAGAGTTTGCACGAAGAAAGGAACCCTTAACATGTGCAGATCAGAAAGATTAATAACTTCATGATAGCATTCTCTGGGATGCTTTTGCTAAGAGGATTTGGCAAGTCTAATTATTGGGCAGTAAGGCTAATATAAACAGTATCAAGTTGTAAATTGGTCAATGCGAAAAGCGTCAAATTTCGCGGGTCAGTAGCTTGTTGTTCATATATTAAAAACTGGAAATGCATAACAAGACCTTCTATAGTTTTCAAAATGATTTTTTTTTTTGTCTTTGCTTTTTAACTAATATTATGAAAACATTACCTTCATGAACATTTGAAAATACTCCAGTGCCATGTGTGGTTCCATGTGAAAATGTTAAACCTAATTTTAACAAAGGCCTTCTAACAAGTATTTCTAGATTAGCGGCACGACTGCCACTTGGGAATACTGTATCTGCCAAATCGACAACTCCTTGCAATAATGTTGTGTATATTTTTTTTTGAAATTCTGTAGGTTCTCCAAAGTGCACAACTCTTGTTGTATCTATGGTTCCATCTGAAATATTGTAATTTATATAATATGGATATATATATTTTTTAGTTTTAATATAACTTACGTGATAATGTATTATATAAATTGCATATTCCAAATTCTTACCAAGATATTGTCCACCAGAGTCTAAAGTCATAGGGGCCGATGTATTGATAATAACATTTGTGTCAGGTACACTAGCATAATGAGGCATCGCTGAATGCGGTCCGAATGCTGCATGCGTCGTAAAACTTGGTCCTCTATACAGTTGCTGACCATATTTTTCTCTCAATTTGTCCAATACTTCAGCTACTTTCATCTCATCCCAATGTACACCTTTCGGTATCTAGAGGTATAATAATTTGAAAATGTGACAAAGACATTACATCAAACAAAACAAAACAAAAATTCATTAATGAAAACAAGAAAAGGTACTTACTTCTTCCTCCATCAATTTGAAGAGTGCACAAGTTGCAACTGCATCTCTTATATGTGCTTTTCTACTACCTTCCACTTCAATATCATTTTTTTCCGCTTTCATATCAATTATTGGAGAGTGATTTCTATAGGTAAAATTCTGTGGTACCTACAAATTAATCACGTTAATTACCATTTTTTCTCTCTATGAATATTTTAAGCTAAACATTTACTATATAATACCCTTAATGAAACAGCGTAACTACTTTGTGATGGAAGGAAGGTCTTTTTCACTGTTTGGCTGGTAGCTTCTAAATCATTCCAAAATTCATTATAAGGCTTCAACCTATGATTCAAAACAAATTAATATAATTATTACAATTGGACTGTAATTATCAATGCTTATAAAAAAATATTTTTGCATATTATTTTGTCGTTTCATACTTTATCATAATGAATTAATAGAAACTTGTATTTTTATTTACACAATTTTTTGTCTGTAAAATGGCAGAATTTGGTATTTGCTAAATTCAG
The DNA here is from genome assembly GCA_011037195.1 of Triatoma infestans. Classification (NCBI taxonomy): domain Eukaryota; kingdom Metazoa; phylum Arthropoda; class Insecta; order Hemiptera; family Reduviidae; genus Triatoma; species Triatoma infestans. The sequence continues at coordinate 23,167 of JAAEAF010002110.1, read as the reverse complement.
CTTTAAGCTTTAATTCAGCAAATAGCTACACTTATTAACAGTATGTGAAATGTAACTGATATGGTGAACAGTGTATCTGTAAAAATGTTCACAAGCACTCAAATATAATCTTCAGTTAATAGTTCTTGTCTAAATGCAACTTCTAATTGTATGAACTAGCTAATTAAGCTCATGCTGGAAAATTTACGTTAGGTGAAAAACCTTTATATATTCTTCTTCTGAGGCTTCTGCCAAAAATTTGAGTATTATTATCGGGCAAACTTAACCAATTATTATTAATATAGAGTGTATTTTATAACAAAATTCTAAATAGAGTGACGTAATTTTAAGGATCTACATTTATTAATTACTGTGATTGGCAACACATCACTAAAGACGGCCAAGACTGCTAAACACGATTTTTATTGGGGGCGTATGGTAATCAAACTTGTTTCCATTGCCATTTAGTTCTGGCCTTTGACAGATCCACTACCTCCGCCCACGATGCTGAGTCAACAATGTTTGTATACGAACAAGAATAGAACCGAATCACCAAAAAAAAAAATTCTCCTATATGATTGGTTCGATTTATTTCTTTCATAGCCACTCAGATTTTGTAGGAGCTTCATTGAATAAAAAATATCGTTGAATATGTAAATGGATCAGCAATGCTGGATAAAATACCAGACAAAAATATCGTTAGTTTAATTTACAATAAATATCATGCCAAATATAAAATAATGTTTGTTCTTACTTACTTTACTATTGCTCCTGGTACGCTCAAATGTTTTTCAATCTCTAAAGTAATTTTATCCTTATCTACATAAAGTGTAGCAGAATTAAGCGTTATGAGTGTATACGACATAAACAATGGCGTGTGCAACAAATCATTACCCCTTAGATTAAATAGCCAAGCAATTTCATTTAGTGCTGTTATTACCAGCAGTTCAGTGTTTATGACATTCATCCTATTTCTGACTCTCTGAAGTTTACTCTCATATGGTTCACCTTTCAACAGCAAATATTTCACTTAAAACTAATCTCAATGATAATTTAACAATAGAATTAACGAAAATTATTAACAGAAGTTTATTATAATCGTACTTACCACAATATTTAATATCGTGTACAAATAATGGAGCTTTTGAATATTGACTAGGACGATCTTCCCATATTTGTTCTATTAAATTATTTTCCAAAGGTACAAGCTCTATACTTGCTGAACCTAGAACATTCGGATTATCACTTTTAAATTAAATTCATCTGAAAAGAAAGTATTCATTTTCGGGAGAAAATGTAGGGCTAACTTAACGAGTTGTTCAGCTGTTGCCACGATTCTGTTGTTACTTTTTTCGGATCTATGGCTACTCTGTTTCCTTGCTGAAGGCCCTGTATTAACCATTCATCCATGTCAGTTATCTGAAAAAATGAAATTAATATAATAAATAAAAATTTGGTGTGAAATACACACACATACTCTAGTTTTCAAAATTGTAATTGACAAACTTTATAGTTAAGTACCAAATTTAATGAAATTCACAAATTATGAAGAAAATGCTAAAAACTGTTCAGTAAAAATACACTTCCGCTTTACTAATTTTTTTGGAATTATGAATTTTGGCAATATAGGTATTTATTTCCAATTAATTTTGTCTAGATGGTAGAATTGCATAAATTGTATAATCAACAAAGATAACACTTTAGAGACAAACATAACCCTCCTCCCCACAAAGCCCGCTTAAGTCAGTTTGCCCGGAGAAATGTTTTAAATAAAATTGTAGCTCTTTATATGTGTAGTTCACATACTTCGTTTAAAGAAAATCGTTGGAGCCGTTTTAGAAAAAATAGCAGAACATTGAAAAATACTTTTCAGTAAAAACGCACTTCCGGGTCTACTGATTTTCTTCAAACTCGGAATTTCAGCAACATACTTAGTTCTCATTAATATTATTTAGATGATAGAATTGGGTAATAAATTGAAATAGCACTTAAGAGAAAAACCTACATCTCCCAAAAGTGACCTTAAATGCATTTTCCCGAAGAAATGTTTCAAATAAAAACTGTAGATAAGAGTAATTGATATATCAAGTTTAAAGAAAATCGTTGGATTCATTTGTGAGAAAATTGCAAGAAAGAGAAAAGAAACATTCAGTAAAGTGGTAGTTCCGGTTGAGGAATTTTGATAGATAACGTATTGTCGGATCCTATACCCAAGCGGAATACAAAGTTTGAACTTTCTGCGATTTTTAGTATTTGAGCTATGCTGTTCACATACGCACACGGACCATTTGCTAAAAACCACTTTTTTGGCCTCAGGGGCTTTAAACGGATATTTCCGTTGAAAACTCGATATAGAAAATTTGACACGATTACAATACTTCCTCTTACCCAGGAGTAAGAGAAAGAAAAAAATTAATAAACATGGTGGCAGTAATGGTTGTGAAGGCCAGAAACACGGCTTCAGAGTCCAAAAGAAACATTCAGCATGAAGAGGCCCCCAAAAGCCACTTCAATCTGAAAGATACTCGTATACTGTGACTTCCTTAGATTTTGTAAACAAAAAAATTAGCCGTCTGTAAAGTGTAGAGTATGTAATTATTAATGAGTTAGTACGGTGGTGATCTAGAGTTGTCTATGCATACGCTGAAACCAGCAGAGGTTTTCTGCAAGCCCATGTATACACATAATTAGAGATGCACAGTGTAAGTGTTGTCCCAATAATTAGACTGATGTGCTCACAGGAGCATCAAGATCCCCGAAGAAATAGAAATCCCCACTTCGCCTCTCCCTTTAACCGTTATGAGGTAACCGCTCACTTCTTTTGGACCAAATCCCACGTCATTACCAATATTTCAAACATCACTAATCTCTTGTCGTCTGTTTCTAGTACGGGGACGAATTAAAAAAAAAAATTACATTTTGGAATGGACATCATGAACTACATGAATTAATATCAAGTTAGGGATAATAGTGAAAATCCCCCAAACCTTATGTTTTATGTTTTCTACTTTCTCTTAGTAACAGGAATTATTGTAATCGTGTCAAATTTTCGATACGAGTTTTCGTCGGACATACACGTTTTGAACTCTCTCCCCCTGAGTGGTTTTTAGATAAAGGTCTGTGCGCGTGTGTGTAGTAGTGGTAGTGGTGGTGGTGGGGAACCACTGTATGTGAACACAGCTCAAAAACGAAAAATCGCAGAACGTTCGTACTTAAAATTCCATTTGGGTGTCACCATGAGATCCGACAGGAACTTACTTGACAAAATTCCCCAACCGCAAGTACTCATTAGATTTTTCACTTTTTTGCGATTTTTTACGATTCTCTTTAAATTACATGTACTAACTATACATTCAAAGAGTTACAACTTTTGAAAATATGGCTGGGTCCGCAATGCTGGATAACATCCGGTATTTTATCCGTCGTAGCATGCATATTAGTATTTGTGTTCATGACTGATTTCGGATATCATTTTATCGTCAGAGCAAATTCACCAAGTTCGTGTAGAGAGTTCACTTCAACGAAATGTTTCTGTAGACTCACACTTGTTGGTTGTATGCATATGGGAAGGTTATCCCATATAAATTCATAAAATAAAATAAAAAAATAGACCACATAACCTTCCCACAAACAAACAACCAAGTGTGAGTCTACAGAAACATTTCATTGAAGTGAACTCTCTACACGAACTTGGTGAATTTGCTCTGACGATGGATGAATATCCGAAACCGGTCAGGAACATAACTAATATGCATGCTACGACGGATAAAATACCGGAAGGTACAACTTTTATTTGAAACATTTCTCTGATTTCTACTAAACCGTTTTTTCAGTTTTCTGAGATTTTCTCGAAAACGGCTTCAGCAATTTTATTTAAACTTATTATACAAATATACTTTGTTCTGTAACTTTTATATGAAACATTTCACAGGAAAAATTTATATAAGGTGGTTTTTGGAGAGGGGTTGGGGTTATGTTTTCCTTTAAAGTGCTATTATAGATTCTGAGGTTGAACTAAATCGGTTGACCGGAAATGCGTTTTCACTGAAGGATTTCATTAAATTTCATGAAAACAGAACCTATCACTTTTATAGGGACTTTAATTTTCGAGAAAGTTCATATAAAGAAGTTTGAGGGAAGGAAAGTTTTTTGATTTTCTCAAAAATTTTATTAAGATCAGAATCTTCAATTAATAGAAAAATTGAAAACAAGTAAACATTTGGTAAAATCTAAGTATGAAGAAAATTTTGATTAAAATCTGTGTAAACTGCAGTAAAAGATAGTCGTGTAGTATTTTACGCCAGATTTTTCTACTCAACATGTTATTACGCTTTGTATAAAATTGTAGGGGCCCAAACTCCAAAATCTCCTTCTATTATTATGTGCTGATGTTTAATAAAAATTACCTTTGGTTTTTTCAACTGTTTCAATGTCCAAAAAGGAGGAAGTTGGTATCCAGCTTGTAGATAATATCTTCCGTCAGTCCAGAGGGCAGCATTATTCAAATCTACCAAAGCATGCCCAGCGGATCCAGTGAAACCTGTTATATATTCTCTAAGTTTATCTCTGGCAGCTGGTTCTTCGCTCTGTCAAATGTTATGCTTAATCAAAATATAGATTTAATCTATTTTTTTTATTTTATTTTGTTAAATATAAATCGGAGATAAAATAAATACGAACTAAGTTATGAACACCATAAATAGAAGAAGTGTTATTACCTGATGATCATCTTCATTTGGGATAATATAAGCAGATATGTTATATTCTTTCATTTTGTTTCTAAGTTTATCCAATCTGTTCTTGAGCTCAATAAATCGTTCACTTTCTTCACCACCTGCTGATGAAATACCTATTAAAAGTAAAAATAAAAAATCCTAGTTTGAAGCACAACTATATCTGAAATAATTTCTTATGATTATAATAGAACAATCTTATTAAGTGTTTTTCATGAAAATGACCGCGGAAGCTTGAATAAACGTATATGACAAATCTTGACCAAACTTGGAATTTTTATGAACGTTTCTACTGACGAATAGGTGGCGAAACAGAACACAACTAAACATCTTTTGGTAGACACAATCTCAGAAGTTTAATAGAAATTACTCTTAATAAAGATTTAGTTACAATTCTTTGTCGGACATAAAATATATGTATAATCAACATTTATATCTTCTATAAGCTTTTAGAATGAATGATTTATAATTTCAAAAGAAAATAAAATAATAATTAATAGAAGAAACCAAATCAACTAAGCCAAGATTATTATAAGTATTTTTCGGAATAAATTATCTCTTAAACTAAATTCAAATAATTTAGCCTAAATTAAAAATAAATAATTGTTAAAATACCTGTGACACACACAACAGATATAATAAGAAATTTATACATTCTTGTACACATCTTTATGAAATTATCACAACACTCTAAACATTTTATACTTCCCAACTGATTTAAATTAAACTTGATTGCGCCACCAAGTTGAATAAGATGGTAGAAATTAATTAGGAGTGACTGATTTATTATTATTGGCTGATGCAGAATAAATCAATATATCTATAAAATAAAGTAGTAAATTATATATTAATTTTTTTTTTATATATCCTTTTGAATTTAACCAATATTTAAATAATGTATTTGTTCATAAATTTTTCTCTCTACGTAATCTTTTTTTTTAACATCAAGATGAATCTAGAGAACAATAATTTTCACAGAAATTAAGGTTTTCAAATATCAGAAAAATAACGGAAAGCAATAATTATCAAAAAGGATCAATTAATTTGTTATGAAGAAATTTGGTGAGGATCAGTCGAGAAAGAAACAATCAATTTTGCCAACATTTCGACAAAGTTTCCTGATTTTATCAAGACTTTAATCTAAAATACATTGCAATGAGGAACCACAATGTATTAATAAAAAGTACAAATTAATCATAACAAATATTTTTTGTAAATAAATATATTTAAGTTACATATAGATAGTCGAGAAAGTTAATAGTACCTATTAATAGTATAGTTAATAAAGACTATACTATTAAATGTCTCGATTTAACCATTATACATGACGTCAAATAATACACTAATAACTAACTGGCAGTTAAAAAACTGATGCTCTGATCGTTACCTCCATTTCAAATCTCAACACCCATATTCCCAAAAAATCAACTTTCAAAATCAACAATCTAAATTAGCTTCTTCCAGACGCCGCATCTTCTCCCTTAGCCTTCCCAAATTTCATCCGGACAATAAAAAAAGGCTTTCTATAATTTTCTCTAGCAATAGGCTATCCTCGACACCTTATTAATAAAATACATTCATCCAAACTCATCAACACACAATATTACGACGACAACTTGACACTTTCTTCTCATAATTCTGTTGACCAACCCACATTTCCTTTACCCAAGAAATAAAAATAACAAAGACAACATCACTGCACTTACGAAACACTTCCCAAATAATCAATATCAAATCCCAACTTATCATAAATTTGATTTTTCCAAAATAAAAATACTTGCAAAGGAAACTAACCAGGAAAAAGAAAGATATTTGAAATGAAAAATTCTGTTAATTTTCGAAATGACACAATCTTTCCACCTTTTACAACGGCGTGTTCATAACGTGTCTGTTTAATAAATACAGGAAATAAATGTTAAAAAAATATAAATTGAGCTCTTTTTGCACCCTACTATCTCAAACTCTAGTAGGCTTTGCACTATAAATACAGGGAAAAAAATAAAAATATATATTGAGGTGAGGTATCTTGGGTGGGCTTTGTTTAATAGAAACCAGCAAAAATTAAAAATATAAATTAAGTGAAAAACATTGAATGGATGTATTATTGAATGAGCAAATGGGAAATTAAAATATAAACGTATAGGAAAATGAATATATCAAAACTAATTTAAAAATGGATACCAAATATATTTATTATCACTTCCAATAAGCCAAAGGAATGGCTCTTATCTAGAAACGTAGAATCCTAGTTGCAGTGTTGGAAGACCATGTGTCCTTGCCCATATCAGGAAAAAAGGGAAAGGAAAAAATAGGAATAAGGAAATAATTCATATGTGCATCCAACTATTGAATCTTGACCAATACCCTGCTAATTGGATGATGGTCGTACATAATAATTAATGGGCTCCCAGCAGCTGAACGGCAAGATACCATCCGGAAGTAACAACCATGTGATTTCACAATACATTTATGTAGGCCCAAAAGAACCGCTAAGTCGACAAAAGGACCAGTTTATTCACACTAACTAGGAAAACCAGAATTAACAAACTTGGCTTTTCTCAATTAAGGGCAACCGAACTGGCATGAATTGTATATTCATAGGAGTTGACCTATTCAAGGGAGTGTTGCATAACGACTTAAACCTTCGAGCTTAAAATGGCGACTAATGAAGAGAGAGAAAAACGCATAGGTTACCCCCTCTCTACTCTTAGGACACAGCCTAATAAATTAGTAAATTATTATAAAGATAGTACAATAACCCCCCACCAAAATAAAATTATTGTACGCCGCTGGCGGCAAATTTAAATTTATATTAAATACCGAACAATGACCTTCTGGAATTCTCGTTTCACATACCCCATCCTTAAAAATTCCAAAATTCCACAACATCTCTTTGCTTATTCAAACCCAACTGTTGCTGTTTTAACAATAAAAATATTCAACAATTCAAACTTACGATTGTAAGCCATTGGTATCTTCAGTTGGATGTGTGAAAAATATATTACTAGTTACTAGAAGAGCTCACACAATTTGACTACTAAATTCCTACTTGTAGCAAAGCGCTTTCTAAGCGTATCCATGAAAACTATTAGCATGTGTCCCTATAAAAAAAAAATACAATTTTAGCGAGGTTTAACTGCAAAAATTTCAATAAAATTGTATTTAATGGACATAATTTGAAATTGTAAAGGGGTGTTCATCACACTCAATATGATAATATAAATCTATTCTATTATTGTGAAAAACTTTTTTAAGTTTATAATCATGAACGTACCTATCAAGAAGGTTGTATATATAATCAACAAATCTAAATGTAGAGACTGTTTCTATTGCTGGCAATTCTTTGAATTAGGGCACCTAAAGTGTTATGAGATAGAAATTAACTTTCTAATTAATTAAATATACAAATGAATTTATGTTTATATGTCATGAAAGAAGTAGGGATGTAGATTGTGTGTGTAGAGGGAGTGGCTAAAAAGCCAAATCCTCGACATAGTTTGAGGCTTCTCTGTTCTGTCAGTGTACCTAGTTTTTTAGTCATTTGTAAAAGTAAAGGAATATAGCAGATGGAATTGAGTATGTGTGGTGACGAGCTTCAAGTTGGGTGTCTACTTAAACCTACAATGCAATAAATCATCTACAAGAGTAGTGTGTGGGAATGTTGTTTGGCAGAAAGGATATGATCTCTGAAGAATTAGTTTTCCATTTAGCGAGGGCCGGCTCTATAGGAAGGGCGGTGCTCCACGCAACACATATTCAAATTTTTATGTATTATAATTTAAAATAATACTTTTTTTTTGTTATATTATTATACATATATATGTTCATATTATCAACATAATCATTATCATTTAACATGCATATGAAGTTAGAAAAGCAAATTAACACAGTACAATATTTACAGTCCCTAATTTCAACTATAATATTAAAGGAGAGTTTTATTTAAATATTGTCCTAATGTTATTTAGAAAATGAAAATACATAGGCAGTTAATTTTTAAATGTAATAATCTTTAAACATTGGAATAGTAATCTTCAAAACATCATTCCGCCCAAATAATAAAACATAACAGAAAACACTTGAAACTAAATCTGTTCAGTTTAACAGACTCTGAGAAAAGTTACGTCTTTACTCAACTCTGATATAATAAAATACTAAAGATTTTTTTACGTGAGATCATAAAAGCAAAACTGCAAATTATATTTTACTTTGATTTGATTTAAAATGAAATTACTGGAAGATTCAAATACTTTTTGGTTAAAAAAGCACTTTTGAAGTCAGGCTAGGGCTAGATCGTAAGTAAACATAAAATAATCCAATGAGATATTTGAAACTTGGAACTTTGTAATTTTGTTCGAATAAGGTAGCAATATTTATTTCTCCATATGAACTTAATGGAATTATTTCGGAAATAATCAATCAAAAAAGAAAGATTCTTTCTTTTTTTTGAATTGGAAAATAATTATTAATAATTTAAATTTATATTTATATGAAAATCCTAAGTTAAAATTTTATTTAAAAAGAAGAATTAGAATAAGAACGAACTAGAATGGTAAAATAACCTGAAATAGACGAAACTAGAGGTTATTAAACTGTGGTTATTGGAACATAGACAAAATATTATTCATTATAATTGTATTATGGCCGCCAGTTTCTTTCCTAGTATCTTGTTTATTGGTCGGAGCGCCGAGCCCTATACGACTGCCTTGAGCCGACGCATTTCCCTTAACCTCTTAACGCACTTACTTGATAGACACCAATAGTCTCAATCTTCGACATTTCCACTCAGCCGAGAATGGTTGCACTGTGCGCGCATTCGATCAACACCTATTTGTAAATGTTGCCTTGATTTTTTGCCTCGATGTAAACTGTTGAAAAGGTGCAAACATTTCAGCGTTTTGTTAATTGTATTTGTTTGAAAGAGACATTTTTTTTGGGGGCAGTTTTCTTACCAGCAATGTTAATTGTTCATTTTAATGTAAAAATATAAAGAATAAATACATTGACAAAAAGACGAATGGTTTTGGTTTTTTAATTGGTGCGTTAAAAGTTTAATTAAATGCCATGAGCAAATTAAACATAATCAATTAGATTCACAAGCGTTTTCGTAACTGAATTTTAGCTGAATAAGGGTGTCTAGATTATTAACATCATTTAAATATTCTATGCAACAAATAGATTAGAGGTACAAACCTGAAGACTGAAAAATTTTTGTGTGAGGGAAAAATGTCTCTCAACTATGCCACGATCTACTTTGAATAGACTAAAAAATCATAATTGTTAAAATAGATAATGAAATTTGGACAAGGTAATTCAATAAAGGCTACACGCAACAATACCCCGAGTGGGGTAGAGCATGCGTGTAGCCTTTATTGAATTATAAGGTAGGCTTATAAGTATGTCATCCTAGCCTTGATTAATCTCTGATAAGCACAAATGTAAATTAATGCTAATAAAAAATTAACTCTGGTAATTTTGAGTTTTTGCTGTATGACCGGTCAGCAACATTAATCAATATGCACTTTGATTCAGATTTTTTTACTTTCTCTTACTCCTAGTAAGAGGAAGTATTGTAATCGTGTCAAATTTTCGATATCGAGTTTTCACCGGAAATATCCGTTTTGAGGTCCCCTGAGTCCAAAAAAGCGGTTTTTAGCAAATGGTCTGTATGTATGTGTGTGTGTGTGTGTGTGTGTGTGTGTATGTGTATGTACGTATGTGAACAGCATAGCTCAAAAACGAAAAACCGTAGGAAGTTGAAACTTGATATTCCGTTTAGTAATCATCATGGCATCTGACAGTACGTTATCTGTCAAAATTCCTCAACCGAAATTACCACTTTTCTAGTTTTTGTTTTTTTTTACTTTTTTGTGTTTTTCCCAAAAATGGCTCCAACGATGTTCTTCAAACTTGTAATATCAACTACATATATAAAGAGCTACAACGTTTATTTGAAACATTTCTTTGGGAAAATTCATTTAAGGGCACTTTTAGGGGAGAGGTGGGGGTTATGTTTTTCTCTAAAAAACTATCACAGTTGATAATACAATTCTATCATGGAAACAAAATTAATTAGAAATAAATAGGTGGTCAAAATTTCGAGTTTTAAGAAAATTAGTAAGCCGGAAATGTGCTTTTACTCAACAGTTTTTTCATTTTTCAATGAATTTCATTAAATTTGGTACACAAACTATAAAATTTGTCAATTATAATTTTGAGAACTGGTGTAAGAGAAAGTTGTGTGAGTGTTTCAAACCAGATTTTTTAGTGTTTCACACAAGATTTACACTGATTCACACCAAATTTAGTGTTTCACTAGACCAAATTTTTTTTTTATTTACTATTTCGGTAATATTTTATGAAATTTTACTTCCTTTATTATTTTGCAAGTATTTGTGCCCCATTTAAATAAAAAATAAATATTTTCTTCTTTAACGTTGCGGAGAAAAGTATTAAATCATGTTCAAGCTGAAAATACACTTTTTTATTCCAATCACGGATTCATAATGGCTAGGACAAGGTTGTAAGTGAGTGCCTTGGAGCAAACAAATATTTCAATAAAATATTTTGTATTCAACACAGAGTAACAATAAATTAACAAGTAAAGGTCAATGATCTCTTTAACGTTGTCAATGAGAGATTCATTTGAATCAATTACGACTATATAATATTATTTTTGGTGCATGGAAATGATTATATATATATATATATATAATGAAATTAGTATCAAACATTAATTTCCTAATTCCCACAACATGAAGAAAATTATTGACCCCCCCCCCCCCTACATTGTTGGTAAAGTGTAAATCATTTGTAAAATCGAGTTTAATTTTTTTTATCTGTGACCATTTTTTTACATTCCCCTACTCCCCTTGTAAGAGGAAGCATTGCGATTATATCACATTTTCGATTTTTATCCGAAATACATGTTTTGAGGTCACCTGGGAGGTAAAAAAATTTTAGCCGACGGTAATATATATATGTGTGTGTGTGTGTGTGTGTGGTGTGTGTGAACAAAATATCTTAAAAAACGGAAATATCGCACGAAATCAAACTTGAGATTCTGTTTAGGTACTAATCAGCGTATCAGACATGGAATATTTCGTATAAAATCTATCAACCATTTAAGTGTGACTGAATTTTCTAGAAAACAGCTCCACTAATACGAAATAGTTTTCTTTATACTTGTACTCCATGTATACACATAAATACCTATCACTTTTATTTGAAACATTTTACTAGGAAAATTGTTTGTTTTTCCGGATGGTTGTGGGAGAACAGTAGTATTAAGCTTCGCTTTTAACTGTTCCTGCAGTAAAATATGTGTATGACTCTGCCAACTATAAATATTAATACATATTAGAAGCACTGGTAGAATTCTAAATTCAAAGAAAATCAAAGTTTACAAAAAATACAAAAAAAAAAAAATTTGATGTGAAACACTCAAAACAACTTTCTCTTACTCCTGTTCTCAAAATTATAATTAATAAGTTTTATAGTTAATGTACTCAAATTTAATGAAATTCGTCGGGAAAAACTGAAAAAAAAAAACTGTTCAGTAAAAGCGCACTTCCTGTTCAATAATTTTCTTGAAACTCGGAATTTCAGCCATATATTTATTTCTAATTAATGTTGTTTGCATGATAGAATTGTATTATCCACTATGATAGCATTTTAGAGAAAAACATAACATATAAGAAGTTTCCAGAAAATCGTCGGAGCCATTTTTGAGAAAATCGCGAAAAAGTGAAAAAAAAAAAATCATTTAGTAAAGTAAATACACTTGCCGGTTATTCGAATTTTTTCAAACTTGGAATTTCAACAACATATATAATTCTAATTACAATTATTTAGCATTTACAATATTTTTTCGAAAAAATTGTCTAATAAACTGAAATATCACTTTATATGAAAAACCTAACCCCACCTATCCCCTAAAATTGCCCTTAACTGAATTTTCTCAGGAAAATGTTTCAAATAAAAGTTGTAGCCCATTGTATGTGTAGTTGACACATCAAGTTTAAAGAAAATCGTCGGAGCCACTTTTGAGAAAATCGTAAAAAACTAAAAAAAAACAACTAGTAAAGTGGTACTTCCGGCTAAGGAATTTTGATAGATAACGTACTGTCAGATCCCATGGTGATACCTAAACGGAATATCAAGTTTCAAGTTTGCACAGTTTTTCGTTCTTACTACAGGAGTAAGTGAAAGTAAAAATTATATAAAAATAAAAATTGCAAAAAAACATCACAAAATTAACTGATTTTAATACAAAATCACCGAACTCAAAAACTAACTGAAATGTTTTGACAATGGCGGTGCGTTTACCAACTCAAAGACAAAGCGGAAGCTTAGCAACATTGGCAGCCATTGTTTGTTTTGTTCCGTCTAATGTAAAAAACTAAGCCAAAAAATATCCGTGACGATGTGACTGCAGAAAGCAGGTATATTTTGTTCGTCAGGGAAGTGAAATTTTTTCGTGTTAAGCGATATTTGTTTCGTGTTAAAAGAAAAAAATGTATCAAATTACATAGTATTTTATTGGGACAGCAGTATGATTTCGTGTTAACCGATATTTCATGTTAAGTGTTTTCGTGTTAAACGTTTTCCACTGTATTTATTTTTATAAACCTATCACTTTTATCTGTAACATTTTTTCCAATAAATTGATTTTAGGTACGTCTGCGGAACTTGTGGTATGAATTACAAATATTCATGTTTTTTTTTTAATGTTGGCGCTCTCTAGTGGACTATAATGAAATCACACTCTACTTGTCTGAGTAGGGACTTATTTTCCCCAGTACTATTACAATTAGTGTTAGGACAAATGTAAAATCTGAAGTGTAATAGAAATTTGTCATTTTGCTAATCGTATTGGTATACGCAGTATTGTTATTGTCAAAAGCAAGTAAGCTATTTGATTGTCTGCATCACATGTCCAAATGTTTCTAAATATCTTAAATATTTCGATATATCAATGTATGTAAATATATTTTAAGGATTTGGAAATATAGGATAATTAAAAAATATATGCAGATAATATATAAATTTTAATTCGAATCAACAGACTGGACGTAATTACATTTTAGTTCAATAATCTATGTTAGATCGCGGCACCTTTGACGATTAACCTTCGCCTTCATTGCCCTTTTATTACTACACCACGGTTAATCCCTTGCCATTTCCAAATTATTATCCTTTTTCTCTTTCATCGCCCACCTCGTTCTAACGCTTCCCCACATTTTTACCACTCGATCTCTCTTGGTGGTGGGATTGTCGGCACCTTGATCACTCTCTCTCTATTCCTCTAAAATTTCTTCACTTGCCTTATATAGTCGCCTGAAAACAGTGTTTGTGCCGTTCTCTTCTTCTGTCGCCCGACTGGCTAACAGTCAGTTAACTTCGCCTTTAAGTTCTGTGTCGCCTTATACGCGCCTATTCGCAGTGTTAATTAATATTGACTCCTCGGTGAGTAACAAGACTCATCTCTACACGCCATCACCTTCACGAGGCTATTTCATCTGCACCTTAGTGGACTCGCCATCACCCGCCGCTTCAACAACGGCATCATCCGCTTCTGAAGGAGCATTCCAATTTTTCTACGCTCACCTGAGTTCACTTCTGAGTTCGCCACTCACGCACCTACCCACACACACACACGCCACCTCTTCCTTTCTCAGTCCGCCATTCGTCTCAACAACTCTTCTTCAATTCATCACTCACCGTCATCAAAGGGTAAGACTCGTTTTCATTTGTTTTGCATTATTATTTATTTTTGTTTCACCCGCTACTTACCATCTCGCCTTGGGTGTCTGCCGCACAGACAATGTATATTACATTTCTTTTCAACGCATTTATATAAAATTAATCTTTTTTTGCCGGACACTTGCCAGCGTTTACGCCCTAAAAAATTTGGATTTATGACAGAGAACAAACAATCTTTATGATGGCAGAAATATGTTATCAGTTAATCTTGATCTGCAAATTGTTTTGTATATTTTCAAGTAGAAAAATAATTAATTGTTCACATGAATGCGTACTCCTGAAAGTAGTGTAAAATTTGTGCACCAAACCTTTTTATTGCTGGATACGTTTTCTCTAAATAAAAATATATTTTTTTTTTTTGGACTTCTTAAGTCATGATATTCAAAATTTAGAAAAGGTTTCATGAAGAGAGAATACTTATAGAGCTTTGACAATCTTTAAACTGTTCAGAGTTTGGAAAAGAGATCGAAACGTTTACTTTGTGTAAATGATGTTTGAACAATGTCAATTTTTATACAACAAACCTTGCCGAAAAGAAAGTACGACGTATTGTAGTTGCAAAGTTTAAACACAACAACGTAATAAAAGTAGACTATATGAATTTATATTTATTACAACTTAAATACATGTACACTTTTAAAGTATTAACAAGTAGACCTACATTTGGACTTTTAACCGTTGAGATGAGTTGGTAACAAACAGAAACACAACTTGAATAGCACTTGAATTTCCGGGTTGAGACCGCGTCTGTGGTTCGTTAAAAGCCGTCGTTTCGCCCATTTTGCAATTAGCCACTTAAGGGTTGTTACTTCTCGAAGGCCAAATAAGGCACCCCCGGGTCCTGAAGAGGCTAATTGTAACATGAGCGAAACTTTGGTTTTTAGCGAACCACTGACGCGGTTTCAACCCGGAAACTCAAGAGTTTTTCAGGAAAATGACCGCGGAAAACTAAAAGATCAGAAATATAACTGCTTCTATAATTTGAACTGGGATGCAGTTACTTGGGGAGTAGCGAATCCATGGGTTACCACAGCTCAGTACTCCATGCACATGGTCAGAACAGTACACAATACACTTAAACTACATACACTCTACACTTTACAGACAAGGACAAACACAGTACACAAACTAGAGTCTTCGTCCCTAATTAATTGGCGTAAGCCAAGGGAAAAGGAAGGGATTAGCTCAGTGGTAGCGCGCTGGACTAGCAACGTGGAATCAGCATGCTGCCCTTACGTTTTCTCTTCCTAGGAGCCTCTTAGAACTCACTGTCCGGGATGGGCAGTGTTGTCTGTAGCTAGAGAACACTGCTTGGAGGCCGGCTGTGCATTGGAGAAGGATCCGGGGGGCACAATAGTTCTTTCAGGTCGCAGTTCCAGTTAATATGTAGTCAATGATAATCTATTAACCGGGAGGTTCGTTTTATAAGTAATAGGTTTTATTGTTGTTCAACTCTTTCTATTTTTTCTCGAAAATGATTGGTTTAAACTTGGTATATTCTAACGACTCATATGAAGATCTACAAATTTTATTTGGAACATTTCTCCGGGAGAATTCATTGTATGAGGCTTACGGGGTGGCGTTGCGTAATTAAAAAAAGTACCTTTTTCCTGAAGTGAAAGGAAATGAATTTTTTTTTTCCTTTTTATGTTTCTGCGATGTAACAAACGTGTATGTTCTAAATTCTTATTCCACATCTTCACGATTGTTTAAAGCCTTGATAAAAACAGGAAACTCTGTCGAAACGTCGGCATAATTGAATGTTTTTTCTTGACCGATCCTCACCAAATTTCTTCATAACTTAATTCATCAACGGTCAACAAATTCTTTTACTCTTATAATTTACACATTCCAATGAAATGACTGTTCTTTAATAAACAGGTGTAGCGGATAGTTTAGGGGGTTCGTCAACTGAGAAAATACTTTAAGTATATGGACATTGTTGGGTATTAATGGCGAATAATAAATACTGGACTTTACACTTCCATTTTTAAGTTCATGAAACTTCTTCAGTTAGAAAAACGTTCATTTATTTTTTTGTTTTGTTTTGTTAGCACCCATTACATCATTAATGTTTTTAGATTTCCTATCTAGGAAAAAAAAAATCAATTTGGTCTGTGTGAGCGTGTGTAATTTTTAACTAAAATTTGTACTAAATAATTAATTACCTGTAACATTACAAGTTTATTACGGTATTATAATAAAATTTGAACATAAAAAGTGGGGTATTTATCTTCCATTCACAGAGAGAGGAGCCTCCATTCTCCTGTGGAATACACTGCGGAAAGGTTAACACTTACTGAGTAAAAATTATTTATTTTAATTTCATTCTTATATAGTAGTAGTACACTTGTATGTATAAGAAAATATTAAGGAAATGCATCTTATAATTTTATTTGTGTGTACTGCATTTACAATTAATGGTAAGTATATTGTTTTATTTGTTGTTAATAATAATAATAAACAAAAAGAAATCTGGCACTAAATATTTACACGGGATTTCTCCTCCTGTAATTTTTATACTTCTGACAAATTTCGTTTGCATTTTGAATTTTTTTACTTCTAAATTTTTTATTTTTCCTCTCAACATATTGATTGTACAAAACCATATACTAGAAGAGGAAAAGGTTTTTTTTTTAATTACGCAACGCCACCCAAATAACTCTCTCATACAATGAATTCTTCCGGAAAAAAATGTTCAAAATAAAATTTATAGAACGTTTATATGGAGTCGTTAGAATATACCAAGTTTAAAGGAAATCATTTTCGAGAAAAATTACAAAAAGCTCAACAACAATAAAATCTATTACTTATAAAACGGAACTTCCGGTTAAAACCATTATCTTTAAATCATTTATAATTTTGGTAGAACATTAAAATTGTTTTCAGTAATAAAGGAAAACTTAACGTCACCCCCGCTCAACTCATTTAAAATGAAATTTTCTGGACAAAATGTTTCGTATAGAAATACTGTAGTCAATTCTTATCAAGTTTAAAGAAAAGCAAGTCAAGAAGCCATTTTAGAGAATATATGGAAACACTGATCGGTAAATTGATACTTCCTTTGAGCGATTTTAACGAAAAAATTAGTTGTCAGATCTAAAAAGTAAATATAAAATATGAATTGATGGCATTTTTAATCACTTATACAGACCGCATAATATAGACAGACAAAAGCATCAAAACAAATATTTTTTTGTGAAAAAAGTCACTTTGATAATATTACACGATTACAATACTTGTTCTTTCTTACAGGAATAAGAAAAAGTAATTTTGTGAAATTAAAAATCTATGTGAAACAGACACGACTTTTTCTTACTGCAGTTCACGAAATTGTACGAGTAGTTGACCAATTTTCTTCAGTTTTATATCAATGGGGGAATCTAAACAATACAATAACTTATTTGGAAGAAAGATCCTCCTCCAGTCCACCATAATACTTCTTTAAATGAATTTCTCGAATCAAAGTTTCAAACTAATCAATCTCTATATTCACAGTTTATGGTAACAAATTAAATGAAATTCGTTGGTGTTTTTATGGAGAAATCCGCGATAAAGTGGAAAAACTGTTCAGTAGAAACGCACCTCCGGTTTACTTATTTTCTTGAAATTAGAAATATAGGCAACAAATTTAATTCTATTTAGATGATACAATTCTATAATAAACTGAAATAGCAATTTAAAAAAAAAAACATAACCCGAAAAGGAAAACTTTACCCAAATAAATGTTGTAGGTATTTGTAAGTGTAATTCACATAATTAGTTTAATGAAAATCGTTGCAACCGTTTTAGAAAAATTGGCAGAAACTTGAAAAATACTTTTCAATAAAAACGCACTTCCAGATATCCGATTTTCTATGAACTAGGAAAGCATTATTATTATTTAATTCTAAATAATACTATTTAGTTGATAGAATTGTGTAATAAACTGAAATAGTACAAACTGTAGCAACAAACAAAATTTATTAAGTTGTATTAACATTATTACAATTAACTACATATTAACTGGAAGAGAGAGAAACACTTTTATTGTCAGTGGGGCTGTTCGACAATGTCAAGTTGCTAATACACAGCTTACCAATCAATCGAACTGACATAAACAAAGAAAGAGGAAACAATACATTATTACACAGATTAAATCATTAAACAGATAATTTTTGTTTTGTTATTGTTTTCCACTTTTGGCATCAAACGTGTGTGCGCGTAATAAGACATTAGTCTAACTGCAGATGTGGTGGTTAATGATGGCTAGAGAGTCTATAATAATCTCCTCCGTCAGCCTCGGCAATATTTCGGGTCTATACCGATCTCGTCCCAGAATTCCACCGTTTTCTTGGGAATAGTCCCCCGAGCACCGAACCATAGACCACATACTTTATAGTCCCGTTCCCCAAACCTATCGCTATACTTCTCGGAGAGATATGTAACACATTTGCCATAAATGGCACGCTTTTCTGTGTCGACCTTATCCCCGTGCTGCTTAATAAGCTTCTGAATAATTTACATGTTAATGTTTGGGAAGGGACTACCAAGTGGAGTTCCAGTGTTCGATCCAGCGGTGCTGACCTTAATGTTTGTCTTCCTAGTAGCCTCGGCAACATTGTTATCTGTTACAAGAGAAAACCGTTCAGAGGCTGGCAGTGCAATGAGAAGGCTCCGGAGCCAATAACCAAAAGAAAAAAAGAAATTTGAAACATTTCTGTATTTCTTCCCAGGTATTTATAGTTCCACGTATATTGGCTGCTTCAAAGAGAAATCAACAAGTGATCGACTATTAAAAGGGGACCATGAAGTTTTTCATAATGCGCTAACACCAAATAAGTGTATTTCGCATTGCGCTGGAAAAGGATTTGCTTATGCAGGCCTGGAATACAGGTGAGTGTTGTACCCAGTTAAATGTTAAACAATATAAAAAGGCTGTAGCATAATGCATTGCACAAAAATAATTGATTGATGTATTTACAAATTTATAATATTAAGTGGCAAGATAAAATTATTAAAATTAAGAATTAAATAAATGCATAATTGATGTTTTTGGTGTTCGCTAGGACCGCTGTATTCAATGTTGCAAATTGGATGTTGAGGTTCGGTCATACAAAGAAACTCTTTTTAAATTTCTACCGACGTTTCGGCAAATTTATATTGAAATATTTCTGTATTGGTCACACAGGTTACACTAGATTAATTACTACTGGAATTCTAACTAAAAATTTTTACCCTGAAGAGGGTAACTTTGGTATAAATTTTAAAAGAGTTCCCTTTGTATGACCGAACCTCAACATCCACTTTACAACATTAAATGCATAATATTAAACAATGTCCAATTGGACAATTATAGACAATATAAAAAGAAATACTGTTTTAATTATTATAATGAATTTAGCATTAGCTGAACTTAATTACTTCATGTAGTAAATATCTCAGGATTATAACTGAAATCAGTATGCCAGATGATATTTCAGTTTATTGAAAGTAATACTGTGAATATCAAAATGGTGAAGTAATGTATTGGAATTGTCCATGAGTCGAGGTGCACTGGAGAATTGACTAGAGTAATTATAAGAGTAAGAAAGGGCGGGTGTTGGTGTAGTGGTTATGAGCATGGACTTGTAAGTGGGAGGACCCCAGTTCGAGTCCAGCGTATAACTGCTAAATTTTATATTTGTTTAAAAAAATGTTAATAGTAAAGTAGGTGCTTCCGCCCCCGTCCACGACACCTAATTTGGTAGTTGGACGTTAAGCCCGCCTGAAAAAATAGGCATTACTTTACTTTACTTTATAAGAGTAAGAATTTTTAGAGAAAGTTAACCATTATCAGATACTAACTAAACCCGGCCACGCTTCGCTGTGGCTCAGACTGGTTTTAATTAATAGGGAAGCAAATAAAAGTATTATTGTAGTTAACCATAGATTCAGCAAGAAAACACATCATTCAATTTAATATCTACTTTGCGTTGCTATAAACTGAAACTAATCAAAGAAAAAAATGTTTATAACTAAAAGTATTTTTTTATTGTAAAGCTAGTGATTGGACTACATTTTTTGTTTGTCCGTTTTCTGCATAAACATAAAGATCAGATGGTTTACCGAGATTCTGGGGCATGCGACATATAATTGCCCATGAGAGAAGCATTCATTTTCTAAATTCAAACCGCCCACTTGCAAAGATTGTCTTTGTGCTTTATTGATAGTCATAGAGAAAGCACGGCGTATTGGAAATTGAAGTCGTTTGAACTCGAATGCCATATCTGTCGGAATGAGTAGTATTCGTGGAAGTATGGCTTCACCTTTATGAAGTCCGATGAGAATTGTTGCTTCAATTATATTATTCATCAATTTTTTAACTACTAATCGTGTACCATTGCATAACTTTGGCTGATTGATATTTCGGAGTAATATAATTGGCATTCCAATTTTCAAATTTAGAATGTGTGGTGGTAATCCGGGAACATCGAGTGAATTAAGAAATTCCGTTGGAAAATTCACTTCACTTTGGTCCATCACGGAGTGAATGGATTTGTGTCACAGGCGTCTGCGGCTGTCTATTTCAGCCCACGCTCGAAATTTTCCATTTCCGTGGGAACGTCGGAATAAACAGTATATATAAACACTGTTATATAGAAATGCGACGTTGTGTAAAAATTGGAAGCTAATCTATCGACTATTTTTCGAGTTTTGCGGACAAAACATACGGATGCTGAAGTTTTATATGAATAGATTATAGGAGGCAATATGGCGGCAAGACACTAGAGTAATTCATAGTATCTATGTTTATTTTTACTTTCTCTTAATCCAGTAAGAGGAATATTGCAATCGTGCCAGAAATTTCACTAGAAATGCAACCTAACTGTATGATTTTTTTTTCCAGTTTCTCCTGATTTTCCCCTAAAAAACCCTAACGATTTTCTTTAAAATGTCGTTTTTAATTTCTTTAGATGTCGTGTTCTAGCTACACACATCAATACCTATCAATTTTATTTGAAACTATTTCCCTGAAAAACAGATCTGACAGTTAGGGTTTAAATTTAAACTGTACAATCTGTGATGGCTTTGACAGAGAGCGCCCTTCATAAGTCCGCTCCGCCCGTGTAACCACTACCCTCTTTTTGTATACCACCAGCCCAACTGAACATTGTAATTTTAAAGATAATTTGTTAATGGAATTATATTAATTGGAATGAGAAAAAGTCGTATGAGTGTTTCACACCATATTATTTTTTATATAAAAGGCGGTTCGGTACTTATATTTCCGGTTAAAACCAAATTTAGAAAATTTACACGTATGCAATTCATTCCCTTTCCAGCCAGTAAGAGAAAGTAAAAATAAAACTCGTGCCATCTCTCTTAACTATTACAAATATAACTATTGTCACGTAGTGTAACTATTACTGTTATTGATAAATATTTTTCCAACATGTCATTTTTAAAAACTTTAAGTTTCTTACCATTTTAAGCATGAATAGTGCTAACTAGATTGTGCGCCTAATAAATCTTATTTTTAATTTGTTTTTATTCATTCAATAGTGATCAATAAAAAAGTATTTTATATCAAATATGTTGTAAAATGTTTGAAATGAAAGAGCCTTGAATTCATTTTAAAAATTATGAGATCATAAAATGAATATAAAAGAAGGTTAGTTATTTAATAAAAATAGAAGGCTATTGTTTATTTAAGAAGACAAACTAGTAACGCATGAGCTAAAGCCATTTTATAAAAAAAAAACTTTTCATGAAAATTCTGAAAATAGATACAAATTGTAAAGCTAGCAGTATTTACAGCAACAGACGCAACTTAATAGCGCTGTTTTTGATGGACAACATTACAAGTACAATGCTTTCAACAGTGTTGCCATCCGCAAAATATCCCTTAGTAGTGGGTATTAGATGGTTCTGGCGGCAAAATTTCTGAGCCCCAGGCACTTATGAATTTACCCCCGAAGGCAGGGGTCTGGCGCGCGGCTACAAAATTACGATGAGACCCCCATCTGATTTATAACCAGGGAAAAAAAATATTTTTGAGCCGGGAGATGGCATGCGAGACATGCGGCTACGTTTTGAAAAATCTAGCTTGAAAACAATCTAAGGTAAAAAGAATATTTGTTAGCCGCGAGATGGGCATGCCTGACCTGCGGCTATGTTTTATAATATTTAGCTTGAAAACAGTCTAAGGTAAAAAAAATATTTTTGAGCCGGGAGATGGGCATGCCTGACCTGCGGCTATGTTTTATAATATTTAGCTTGAAAACAGTCTAAGGTAAAAAAAATATTTTTGAGCCGTGAACTGTCATCCAAGTAGAGGGCTACTATTTTATAATATTTAGCTAAACACTTTAATATTTTTTGTTCATGTTTACACTTATAATATTTTAGCTAAAATACATTTTAAGGACTTTAATAATGTTTTTGAGCCGTGAACTGTCATCCAAGTCGAGGGCTACTATTTTATAATATTTAGCTAAACACTTTAATATTTTTTGATATTTTGTTCATGTTTACACTTATAATATTTTAGCTAAACACATTCTAAGGACTTTAACATTGTTTTTGAGCATGCCTGACCTGCGGCTATGTTTTATAATATTTAGCTTGAAAATATAAGGTCGAAATTTGTCAGGGAAAAACAATTTTTTTTGAGCCGGGAGATGGCATGCGAGACATGCGGCTACGTTTTGAAAAATCTAGCTTGAAAA